>APFE030369247.1:39493-91719 GCA_000404065.3 Pinus taeda
ACTGCGGAACGAGCTCCAAGCTCATCCCCGGATCCGATCCTAAAAAAGAACTACAGATGCTTCAAATCCAAATCAGAGGATATCTTTCTCAGACTTGAGGAGGACATATAGTGGGGTGAAGTTATGGATCACGTAGACAAAGTCCTGGTGGGTCACATAAGCGGTCGGAAGTACTCGGCTACTCGTTTAAAAGCCTGGGCATCTGAAATGTGGGGACATCATCTGAAGGAAGGCCCCTTTGTACAGACTCTGGTTAGAGGTTGGTTTTCCTTAAGGTTCGTTCAGGCCGAACATGCTAACTAGGTAATGACCTCACACTGGCACTTTGATCATGCACCAGTCCTCCTTAAGCGTTGGACGCCCATGTTTGACCCTGAATCAGAGCAGATTGGTATTGGGCTTACTTGGGTTCGGCTCCGAGGCCTCCCCCTACAGTATTGGTCCGCAGACATTTTCAGAAGAATCGGGAATGCTATGGGCACCTTCTTGGACTACGATAGATCCTTTCTTCAAACTGGTAAGATGTCTTATGCTCGTATTTTTATTAACCTGGACACCAAGGGTGGACTACAAGAACATATCACTGTTCATTGGCGGGACTCGGCACGGAAACAGCTTATTGATTATGAAGGGATCCCGTATAGATGCCGTAGATGTCACCTTGTTGGCCATCTATTTTGGGATTTCCCTCTACTTCACAAAGACAAGAAGACTGCTCGGGCGGAGGCCCCTACTCCCCCCCCACCGATTCACTCTCAGCCTCTATCTGAGAAACCCCAGGAAGCGCATAAGCTGGAAGCCGATTCTCTGGACTCTCCGGGCATCACTGTCGAACATCCTCTCCGATCAGAGCCAGGAAGTGCACGCACTGAACCTGCACAGATGGCGGAGGTAACTATGGGCTCCGACGACTCTTCCCCTCATAATCATCCGGCACCCCCTATTACTGTTGGCTCTTCTGATCATCAATACACTAGCCCACCATTATGCTCTATTCGATATTTATCTGGGGCTCCCTCTGTGCGCACTGAGCCTCTTTCCTCTCCCCCCCTTGTCTGCTCCATTCCAGCCCCCTCTCCCACCATATCCCCGAGTCTGCCCTCCTTGCACACCTCCTCCATCTCTGACCTTCTCGCTCAATCCCCCCCATCCCCCCGATATGCCCTCAGATCCAGAACAAAAGATTGTGGTTATGATGCAATTGGTCTAGACACCATCTCTACCCCCATCCCCCACAAGCATTCATGGGGCAGACCTTCTCGTATCTCCAAAGCCAGACTTATAGCTGATGCCGAGATTTCCATTGGACGACAGCAAACAATTCCCCGAGCCCTTAGAGCGAAGAATGGCCCTGTCCCCCATCCAACATGAAAGTGATCTCTTACAACTACAGGGGCTTTGCTACCACCTCAAAAAAACTAGCACTCAGGAGAATGCTCACTACATCTCAGATAGACTTTCTTTTTCTTCAAGAGACCCTCTGTCCCGCCGACACCCTTGTCCAGTCGCTCACCTCCTGGATGCCTAACTGGACTTTTCATGCCATAGACGCAACAGGGCGATCGAGTGGATTAGCTATTGGAATCCACAACAGAGCTGTTTTGATTTGTAACAGTTGGGGCGGCAGAGGATTCATCGGCCTGGACATATATATACTCTCCATGAATATGGAACTTCGCGTCATCAACGTATATGGCCCATGTTCAAACAGGTCAACTTACTGGAGCGCGCTCTTGGAATCTGATTTATTGCAGGAGGACTATATTATACTCGGTGGTGACTTAAACTTCACATTGGGCTTCTGCGAATCATGGGGGCACTCTGCCCAGGTCGACCCTTTCTCGGATACCATTACCGACCTGTTGGAGGCGCACCATTGGATAGACACGCCCACTGCCAAGCTACAACACACCTGGTCCAACAAACGCAGCGATACCTAGAGCTTAACCTGAAGATTGGACAGATTCCTGCTCAAGGAACCTCTACACAACAGACTTCCGCGCACCAGGCAATGGGTTGGCTCCTGGGGCATCTCCGATCATCGCCCTATATTTTTGGAGACAGTTGACAGCTACAGCAAGATTAAGAGCCCCTTTAAATTTAATTCCTCCTGGTTAAAAGATCCCTCATACATTCAATTGGTAACAGATTATTGGCAGCACAATCCTATCAGGGATCATGAAGAACATTCTGTTGGCTTCGTTAGAAAACTCTCCGAGCTCAAGCGAATATCCAAGAACTGGGCTCACCAGAAACGCATTCGCGATGACCACTTTCTGAAGGAGGCCGAGCGGATCATTGCCACTTTCGAGGACTCCACTGAAGGAATCTTCCACAACGATGGCAGCAAAGAACTGTATAATTCCCACGTTGCCAAACGAACTCAAATTTTGAAGGAAAGAGAAATGAGCTGGAGGTTGCGCAGTAGGGCTATATGGCTCACCGAGGGGGACGACAACACCAGATTCTATCATAAATTTTCCAATGGTCGCAAAACCATCAATACTATATGGGAATTAAGGGATGAACAAAATCAGCTAACTTCATCTCAGCACGACTTAGCCAAATTAGCTGTCAATCATTTGAAGGGTATCTATTCAGCTCCTAGAGAGGCCAACATCCTAGAGATTATGAGAGTGGCTGAACACTTTCCCATATTTGTTCAACAAGAAGAAACAGAGGATCTCACCCAAGAAGTGACCATGGATGAACTCGAAGCCACCATTAAATGGTTTAAGAAAGACCGCAGCCCTGGCCCTGATGGTTGGACCATCGAATTTTACATTGCTTTCCTTGATATCTTGGGCAATGATCTCCTTCGCATTATTGAACACTGCAGAAGACATGGCAGAATTTCCTCTACTATTAAATCTACTTTTATTGCCCTTATACCGAAAGCCAATCATCTGACCACTTTTGATGACTTTCGACCAATATCCCTCTGTAACTGCCTTTATAAGATTATTGACAAGATAATAGCCAATCGACTTAAGCCTATGTTATCTCGCCACATATCCTTAGAACAATTTGCTTTCCTCAATCACAGACAGATTCATGAGGCCATTGCTATAGCCCAAGAGCTCTTACACTCTCTTCATATCAAAAAACAAAAAGGCCTAATTC
Source organism: Pinus taeda (assembly GCA_000404065.3). Lineage (NCBI taxonomy): Eukaryota > Viridiplantae > Streptophyta > Pinopsida > Pinales > Pinaceae > Pinus > Pinus taeda. Next base: position 42,617 of record APFE030369247.1, read on the forward strand.
TAAAAGTTGACCTATCAAAAGCTTTTGATAGAGCCAATTGGCTCTACCTCAGACTGCTTCTGACTCACCTGGGCTTTCCCTATACTTTTATCAAATGGGTTATGAGCTGCATTACTGACGTGGCTTACAACATCCTCCTTAATGGAGAGGCCACTACTTTCTTCACCTCTGCCAGAGGCCTTCGGCAAGGCTGCCCCTTATCTACCCTTCTTTTCCTTCTTATCATGGAAGGTTTTAGTAGACTCATCTCATCCGCCCGGGACAGGAACCAGATCATTGGCATCAAGGTCTCTGAGAATTTATTTCTAACTCACCTTTTATTTGTTGATGACATACTCATTTTTCTTAATGGATGCTTAGGTGATACTACTTCCCTCCAGAATATTTTTTCTCTCTTCAAGCTGGCTACAGGTATGCAGATAAATGACAGCAAATCAACCATCTCCGCCGTCGGATGCTCCCAACAAGAATCGACATATGCATCTCGTCGTTTCCCCTTCACCTCATTAACACTAGCTGACGACATCAAATATCTGGGGTACAGACTCAAACCCCTGGGCTACCGGATCACCGATTGGACTTGGTTAATAGCGAAGGTGGAGAAAATATTATTGGTTTGGTATCACAAGTACCTCTCAAGAGCTGGTCGGTTGACTCTCATTAAGGCAGTTATCGAAGCCACTCCAGTATACTGGATGACCATGGCTTGGATACCTCGTGGCATCCTAAACAGATTACAAAATATATGTGCCAGATTTTTATGGAAAGGTCATCATATTGGGAAGCAATTCACTTGGGTGAAATGGGTCACCATTGCTAGGCCCAAGCGCTGGGGTGGATGGGGCATAAAGAATCTTGACCTCTTTGCAAAGGCTCTGGCAGCCAAACTTGGTTGGAACCTTTTGACCACTGACAGTCTTTGGTCTCGTGTTGCTCAGAGCAAATACATTCAACCAATGAACCTCATGGACTGGTTTCGACAACATCACGCTCCTGGTCGCAAGATTTCTAACATCTGGAAAGCCGTCTTACAATCTCTACCCTTACTGCGGGAAGGTATCACCTGGCGAATCAAAAATGGCAATAGTATAAGGATTGGGGTGGATCCTTGGGTAGGGTGCGGCAATGCGCACAGGTTATCTGATGACTTGATTGCGCACTTACACAACAGAGGTATTACTCATATAAATCAAATTGGGGACAACGCGAACTCCACGCTCCTGCAACAGGCTTGGGCAACCCATCGCATAGTAGAGATACCTGCTCAGTGGCAAGATGAATGGCAAGCTTATTCTGACGCTCTCACTCAAGCGTACGTTAGACTCACAGAAGGCCCTGACGAAATTATTTGGGGGATTGCAAACCATGGAGTATATTCCCGCAGGCTGGGTTATTTGAAGCTTATGGAAGGATTTAAGCCCCCGACAATTCTGCCGATCTGGAGAGACCTCTGGAAGCTGGACGCTGCCCCACGCACCAGAATTTTAATGTGGAATATCCTGTTTGACAAAATTCCCACAGGAACCAACCTTAAAAAGCGCTCATTCCATGGTCCGTTTAGATGCCATCTGTGCTGTTCTGAAGAAGAAAGCACCGAGCACCTATTCCTCACCTGCAACGTTACAAAGGAATTCTGGCACAACATATCTATATGCAATTCAACTCTCAAAGCCTGGTGGGGATCGAACATCATGGAGGGGTGGAGCAAATGGAGACGTGTGCATTCTGGCAAATCCACAAATATGCCACTGCTTGTTTGCTGGGCAATATGGATCGCTTGAAACCAGGCTATTTTCCTTAACAAGGCGCCCTATTGGCCTGTCATTCTGAGACAGACAATCGCTGATTATGAATTACTGCCGGAGGCAATTCCTAAAATCTCCATCCGCGCAATCAGGCCATTAAATCTAGACAAAACTAAGCCTTGGGCATTTTTCGACGGTTATGCTCAAGATACAAGATGCGGAGGCAGAGCACTGTTATATCTCAATGAGGACCATCATTACAAATTACAGATCAAGCTGGGCAGAGGTACCAACAATTTCGCTGAGTTAAGCACAACAAAAAATATCATTCATTACGCGATACAAAAACAGTGTAGACACCTTCAATTATACGGGGACTCACAAATTGTCTACAATTGGCTGAACAACACATCTCTCTGTCATTCTTTCTCTCTAAGAAATATCCTTGAAGAGACAAAAAGACTGATCTCAACATTTGAGTCCTTCAAATGCAGTCACATATACAGGGAACAGAACACTGAAGCGGATCAGCTATCTAAAGAAGCAGTTCTTAATCAAAGTGATGACTGGCTTATTCAAGAGGTTATTGACGGCACTTTCCATCAGCACTATCACCGCCCTTATCATGATCAACAATAGAACGGGTCTCTGACCCGCATAATATCATGCTCCTACCCTGCAGTTTACTGCATATGTTAGCAATGATGATACATACACAGCTGTAACAGTTTTTTATTATAGTGTTCTCTGCGTAGAGCTAGAATGTCTGAGAAATATTTTCTATTTTCAATAGCTATAGGCTCGAACAGCCTCGGATACCAGTTGTCCATGTAGGGAGTAAGACTTTGGAGACTCCTTCTGGGTGGGCTTTGAACACCATTTGAATGCTTCAGCATATGTAAAATGTAATTTCTCCAAACTAATTGAAATTACGACTCTTTCCTTATGGGAAAAAAACTAATCTGTAAATGTGAACATTAATGAATTGTTTATATTAAATGTATTTAGGGATATTAATTTTTTATATATTAAAATAATATTTTTTATCATTTTATAATTACAATTTGATAAAATACTTTACTAAATTTAAAATAAAATATTTAACCATTTTCAATTTAAACATTAAAAATTTCAATCTGAATATAATATTTATCAAAATGCTAATTGAAACAAAATTATATCTTGTTTTATAATTTTTTTGTTAATTTAAAATTAGATTAAAACCATAAAACTTAAGAATTTATATATAATGTTAAAATAAAATTTATACTAAATATTATTATTATTATTATTATTATTATTTCAAAGAAAATAGATAATTTTTTGTTCTTTAATTTGAATTAAAAAGGTACCTGACAAATCTTTTAAAGATTTTGTTTTTCATACTTATAAAGATGTTTCTAATCACTGTATCGTTGATGTTTAAATTGAATGAAATATTTTCATTGCCGATATAAATCAAACGAAAATAAGACTAGAGACAAAACACAGAGATTTCATGATTTTATGGAAGTTGTAAGATGAACTAAAATATGGACAAATTTGCAGAGAGAGTTCCAATTCCCTCCAATTGGTGAAAACTGGAAATATATATCAAAATAGATACTTCCTACAAAGTTTTTGGAGTATTCTAAAAAATAAATCATCATCCTATTAGTACTGAATGAGAACTTTAGTTAGTGGATCCATCAAGTTCTTCATAGTAAATGAGTCTAGGATCTAATGAGAAAGATTTTTTCAAAAGACAATGAGGTATTGAATTAAGATCCCAATAAATATGGTGAAAGTCAATCTCATGAAAATGTTTCTTCTTCTCTTGAATTCTTCTCTTCCACGCTACAATATTTACAACTTCTAGATGAGCTTTACCTACTAGCCAAGCAATTACATAGTTGGAATTGCCGAGAATTTGTATGTGTTTAATATTATTCAACAAGGCTAATAGCGTAAGATCCCAAACAACAATTAGTTTGATTTTTGTATTATTTCTTATTCTTAGACCAAATTATAAAAACGCAAATTTGTTCCTTATCATTTTAATCATTCCCCCCTCCATCCTCCACAATTGTTTCCATGTGCTCATCCATCAAAGAAATCGACTGGAAGATCCTAGGAAATGCAAGGGAAGTGGATTCTTCTGATATTTTTTTGGAGTTGGATCAAGGAGTATTCCTTGAAAAGAGATACGATTGATCTTGGTTGAGTGATGTAGAATAAAAATAGTTTCATTTTTTAAGGTTAGCATGTTCCTAAGCAGCCAGATACCCTAGGCAAAAAAAAATGGGAGAAAGAAAAGGTTTTCAAATTTCCCTACCCAATGATGAAGTAAGTCCTCAAAATAGGCTTGTACAAAATTTTATTTCATGGCCAAGAAAATAAGTACTGTATGCCAAATTTTCTTAGAAATGAGACATCCAATAAAAATATGATCAATCCACTACAAGGAAAAGACCCTCTAGCGAAGTATTTTGTAGAATCCCCTATAAAAATAACCCAAAAATCTGTTTATACCGAAGGTGGGCAGCGAGATCTTTTAGCGGATGTTTTTTTTAACGATGCGTCTCTAATATACAAATGCAATGGTGCTTTACTATACTTATAAGTATTGGTGTCTAATAGAGCATGGTGCACCATGGTAGGTTGATTTAAGTTAAAAAAAAACGGAGAGATAAATAAAAAACGCACCGGTGCGTATACTACTCGTAGCATCGGAAAAGGGTTAAGGGTCAAAGCATGGAACTTTGTTGCACTTTTTTGCAAGGGAGAGTATGTTTAGGTGAAAAAGGATGGCTCGATAGAACATTTTAACCGCTCGATCGACTTCCTCAAGTGCTAAAAAACTAGCTTGATCAAGCATTAAAACAAACTCTTGATCAAGCTCCTATGTAACCCTAGGTTAAGAGATTGATCGAGCTTTAAGGATCTGTTGTAGTTCCTTGAGACAACATCCAGGTTGAGGATAGTTTAGTGCCTAAGACATCTTAATGTGTCTTAGAGATAAATTTGTTATGCTAAAAAATTATTTATAAATTGATGAGTTTTGGTCAAATTACAATTCTTAGAGGCAGATTAAAGGTGTACATAAACAATATATCATCCTAAATAGTTAATGCTCAGATTTGAGGTCCTACACACACAGAGTGCAACTTTGTTGACTATGGAAGTATATCTAAAAGAGGAAATTCAAGGAATGAAACCAAGTGTAGTGTAATGCACCTCCTTAGCCTACCCAGGAATTTCGTCCTTACGCTCCATTAATTTAAATTTTTCTTCAGTGAAAGCTGAGTTTTAGTGGCCATCACAAGTATATGAAATCAATCATTACAGATATAGTCATTACAATACTCTTTAGATCAGCCCTTAGTCATTAAGAGGCAACTAGGACAAAGGGTTAATTAATAGCATACAGTAATTAGAACTCTTTGATATCCCTATCCCATCATAATTGGAGTAAATTTTGAGTTTTTTTATAACTAATAAGGCTAGGAACAATGACTAAAACCCTAATACTTGTATGTGACATGGCACCATTAGTTCTCTACGCATCATGCAAGAGTATTAGGCTTCCTTATGCATGACATAGATAGTGGTGATTCATTGACAATTCTATGAGATCCATTCTTGCATAACGGTTCCACATGCATGAACCTTTGCATAATACCAAGCATACTATCCCTCCCTATCAAATGTAAATATGATCATAATAACCTAGACATGCATATGCGTTCATACGTGAGTCACACACATGATTCTATCCATCATTTCCATCAGAGAAGTAATTAAGAAATCCATATAATTGAGGTGTATGATTTAACATCCTATCAAGTAAGGATTAAACATGAAATGCATATCGTGAAAGTAATCTCATACGAATAGAGGGAAACACCATTAAATCTATTAATATCCAAGCACATGTAATTCATTCAAATATTATTAGATCTAAGAAAAACTCCTCATAAGGAAATTGGAATAGTAACAGAGAAAGAGAGAGTAAGACTCAACATACAAACATTCCATGCAAATGAAACCAACTAAATCTCACTTGGAGGGAGGAGCACCAACACCCAACCATGAATCACCTCTAATTCCCCCTGAGCTGAAGATATTGCCAATGATCAACTGTCCTCAATTGATCGATGCACTAGGTATTTAATACCCTCTTTCGTGATTTGGTTACCATTAGTGGTGTCCCACTTTATGGATTTTCCATTTGCATAGGTCTTACTTGGAAAAGATCGTCTTTATCTCCCACGATGCTTTTCCATGTAAAAACTTGCCTTTATCTCCCACAAAGCTTTTATGTTTGATGGATCTTTATCACCCATCCATCCGATGGATATCCAATCCATCCAAGCTTATCTAGAATCACATCTAGAAGTTCATCATGAAATATTAATCTCTATCCCATTACTCATGGGATTTGGTAAGCATCTCCTCTCTCTTGGCGCTCCATCCTCCAAGTGATTTATTTTATTAATTTATTTAATAATACATTTTCTTTTCATATTACATATTGCCTAGCTTTCCTCATCTGAGGTGTAGAATAGTTTAACCCACAAAGGAGGGTATCAAACCTAGATTTCCTCAGCTTAGGTTTACAATAGTTAACACACAAGGGAGGGTATTACATACTCCCCTGCTTAAATTTTACACCATCCTCGGTATATCACTGCATCATGTCCTTGTTCATAGGTAGTTGGTTTCTAATCAACAGCTCTCATGGCTCTGTCATCTGATGTAATTTTTCTAATGTACATCTTCCACAAGGAGTGCTCCGAACATCTCTCCTTCCATAGCTACATCAGTCTCAAGGAGTGCTCCCAGCATCTCTCCTTCCATAGCTACCTATCACAAATTTTTTGTCAAACCATTTGTGAGAATTTATCGATGTAAAGTTTAACTATGATAAATGTCATAATCTGTTACTATTAAAGCAACTATTGCTTATCATTTATTTTATTTGAAGAATGCATGTCCTCTTCTTGCATTCTTTCAATCCTTTGTTTTCTTGTTGAACACGTGCTTCTTGCAGTCTCTCTGAATACAATACATCAGTTAGCATATTTTCCACATTAATATGCCTGCAAAGTCATAACATATTATTTCACATCACAATATATATATATATATATATATATATATATATATATACACATATATTCATTGTAATTGTATGTATTGCAAACTTTGATTAACCATAGTTACATATACCAAACTTACTTTCCTTCTTCTGGGTAATCTCTAGTTTTGTTTACCGAGCTAGACATCCATCCAATGACTAAAGTATACCTTCACACAAGGTATGTTATACACACGAATACACATTTCATTTTTCAACCTTGTAGCATATGTAGTCATATGGTCCCATATGTACTGTTGTAAATAGTCCAGTTGTGGTACAAGCTATAAAACCATCCTCATGGTATCACCTGCATGACATAAAATTTATCCATTTTTTTTTGCCACCATGTTAACATCGTACCGACATTCATTTTTTTCATGGTTCATCTTTTTAATTAAGAAATTTTTTATGTCATGTGTAAATCAATTCGAGATGTCATGTGGTTACAATATCAATCACATGCATATTTTCCTCTTAATCATACCTTCTTCTTAATGTTCTAAATCATATTATTAGCTCATAGTTGTTGAAGTTTAATATTCATTAGATCATTAATTCACCTCAAATGTTTTACTATTTCCCTATTTATGCTTCAATAACCTATTGACCATGCATAATTCTGTGTAGTTATAGACGAAAGTTTTACTACTTACAATCCTACACTCCTTGTAGTTGTAAGCGTTTACGGTCTTAGGGTATTTACATGTTAGCTCATTCTTAACATTAAATCACCCTTTACCAATGCGGAGTTATCTATTTATGAATTCTTGATTGAATCACACAAGATTTCCTTGTGTTGTCTAAACACCTAAATAATGCTATCTGATAAAAGATCCTCTCAAAATTTCTTGGTACAAATTATGATATTAATCTATTTTAAATAGATTGTTAAATATGATTTAATTGACCCAAGGGTCCATACCATTTGTGCTACTTCACCAATCACTCTGGTTTGCACTCAAGGATACTTATAGGTTCTATTATACATATCCTTCAAATGATACATATGTCCTGGAAATCTGTTTAACTTAGATTTCCGCTTAACCATACCTTCTTCCAATTGAAGAATAAATCATGTTGTAAGTAGATGCATTAATCAAAGGATTAATTTGATCACAATTTCTACAATTATATAGTCTTTATACTATAACATTCTCTCACCATCCTTTACTTTGGTATAATACTTTTATAGCAAATTATGTATAACTATTTATAAGTTGTTTTTATAGTCCAACCTGATTGATGACATAGTCATGCATACTTTGCCTATTGGCACATAACAACATATGCATATATATCTTGATTTAGACTCAACACTCTTTCTTATACGGATGCATAACATCAAAACCATCCCACCATTAACCATTTGATAAATACATTATTCTTACAAGTCTATAATATTGCACACACATGTGCTTGCATGGTAAATTCATGTAACTCATTAATATGCATGGATATTAAGCATGTTCCTCTTTAACATGCTTATCTTAATGACTACTTAACCACAGTATAGTAATAACATGTAAAACTATCCATGAAAAGGAATAGGTATAATATATAATAATTAAGTCCATATACAACCATGGTCATCCTCCATTATTTAATCCTCCTTTCATGTATTAGGTGAGATTTGTTTTTATTCACCAATCCTTATTTAAATCTATTACCTAATATAGTTTTCCACACAGTTCCTCGACCGGTACATTTTATGCATATTTGTAAGCATTGATTGCAACATATCATTGATTCTACAAGTCACAAACCACCAATCTTTGCTCAACAAAACTATGCCCAACATATAAGCAACAAAACATATAGTCTATCACAACACACTAACATCTCCACCATACTTTACCAATATAATCATTAGGTAAATCACAAGCTTTCCTTCTACAACATACTCCTTGATTCTACAACATACTCCCCCTTAGTAGGCATTGGGGTAACCAACATCTTTATGATTGTTGAGCAATGACTTTTATTTTCTTTCAACATTTAAGAGACTATCAATACCAGAATTCATTAGAAAGTGCTTACATGGAAAATTCATGTGACTCTTTACTAGGCATGGATATTAGGCATGATCATGTTTATCTGAATGACCACTTAGCCAGAGTATGACAATGCATGCGTATGTGTATAGTTACATAACAATAATATGATGGTATAATTATGCACCCTTTATTATACAATCCTCATTTCAAGCATTAGGTGACTTATTTAGCCAAGCATCTACAGAGCAATTGTACCATTTTTCTTTTATTTCCCATTTAAAATTTAAGACTTAATTTATTTTTGTTACTAAGAAGTATGTTCGTCATGTCTCAATTTCCTTTCCAATTTGGAAGGGTTTATATTGGTTAGATATTTCCCCATAACCTTATCTATAACAGACATATACATTAAGGTATGATCTTAAGTTGCATAGTTTCATAATATTAAGAAAATACTTATAATCTTAGCATGATCTTTCTTCCATTAATCAAAACCATTTGGGTTTGCTTCTTATTAATTACCCTGGTTTATTTGTGATATACAAAATTACTTATAGGTACAGTTTGCATATCCAATGCATAGATCATGGTATCTAATAACATGTTAAATCATATATATATATATATACACATACACATACACATACACATACACATATATATATATATATATCTATATATATATATATATATATATATATATAATATATATATATATATATATATATATATTATATATAGATATATATATATATATATATATATATATATATATATATATATATACACATACACATACACATATATATATATATATATATATATATATATATATATATATATATATGTATGTCCTGCACTATTAATTGTGCGGACTCTCAATGCTTCGCCATTTACATGCTCTTCACAAGCTCTTCAATGCATATGTATGCTCATTATTATTTCAATAACAAGGAGGTTGTTGTTGCATAATATTTTTAACTACATAATGACTAGTGGGTTAACGCTGATCTCCTCGAGTGCTTAAATGGAAGTCATTCTTCTCCAACAATTTTAGCTGTAATTTCATTTTCCTTTTTTTGCCACAATATTACCGATATTTAAAGATATATTGCTGCATCTTCGAGAACTTAGTTATTGGAATACTAAATCATTTCACTCAATGGAATTTTCACATTCCAAAAAGCTTATAATAAAAAAAAAAATTCGGGCAATCACAAAACACATTCATTCGAGATCTGTGAGCATCTAAACTTTTTATAGGCTCAACAAAAATATTCAACGATTTACATGATCAACAAAATCTATATATATATTCATATAAATTAGTTTGGTTTTTCATAAACACCAATCCTCGAGGAAACATACGCTAAAATAATTATGCATGTTAATAATACCCTAACTATGGGTGAGTGCATTATCTCTATCGACCGCACAGAGTAAGTTTGGGGTTCATACTAGCACTGGCATCTTCCTCCAGGACTATATATATATATATATATATATATATATATATCCACCCACCCTTGTCGAAACTCCAACAACCACTAATCAATCAAGCAATCAATTTGACGCTGCAAGCACCAAGGCATGAAACAGAAGGGTAAGGCATACGCATAACGTGTCCATATTTACAATAGTAACTATAGAAATCCCCTCATTCATAGATTTGAAGGTTGAATCCGCCAAGCCCACCTACACACTAACCAGTGCATTTACTCATGTAAAAAAAAAATGAGGTATCGTTGAGAGCGCAGTCACCCATTTTCATATGAATGTTGATGTATCTGACTTCCTAAAATAAAAACATCCACAACATAATACAATAAATCAGAAAAGAATTGCATATATATATATATATATAATCACCATCAATGTATAACGACCTTTCAAAGACTTATTCATTTTAATAAAAATTTAATGCTCGATTACCTGCGTCTCTTTTCAATTGCATTAACCTTCTTAATTGGGAGGTGGGCATGCGTATCCAGGTGAAGAGGTCATATCCAGAGCCCATTGATGTTCAAGCTGAACAATGCTGCACACAGGGTTTTTTATTTTAGTGCCTAAGTCCACCATCCCTTTTTCTGAACAAAACATCGCACACTTCTGGCTTCTATGCCTCTATGCACTCTTTCCTTCCGAATCTGCTGCTGGTAGGGCTACCTCTGCTTGTTGATCAGCATGATGGTGGCTATAACAACAACAATGTTATCCCTTTAAGCTTCACTTGTAATACTCGTTACTGGTAAAACGCTACCCACACACGAATGTATATACCTACTTAATCTTGTTCAAGTAGAACAAATCAATCGAACAATACTTACCTATGCTAAAGCATAGTGAGGCCCACATAGGACCGAGCTTGTTCGCATTTTGCATCGATGGATAGAGGATGCATTTAAGAGTTGGGACAAGCATTATTTTCAGTATTTTTATCTAAATTCATCGCATGGATAAGGTTGAGCATTGTGTGATTTATGGATAACCCTTACCCAACTAAGGTGATGAGGATATTCCTTCCAACCCCTTCCCTGTAGTGGATAGTCGAAAAAATAGAACAAGCTGAGTTTCGGCTTTTCTACAATCTCTCTAGGGAAACAATATTGTTGGCTTGGTGGCCAACTCGCATACTTCCTAGTAAATAGTAAAGTTGCGGTGTTTTTTTTTTTTAATTTAATTTAATTTTTTTTTTTTTTTTTTTTTCTGATCCTTCAGTGGAAAAATATACAGCAACCTGCACGGCACGTAAAATAGAAACATAGATCGTAATTGATAAGGAAACAATAGGTCAAAGCCTGAGGATAATGCATCCAGTGTCACCTTACAAGGAAGGAGCTTTCTTTGGGGAAAAATCACACATACATGTGATTGAACTTACCTAATTCACCAGACTTTTAGGATCAATAAATTTGAACCCCATGCATTCCCAAGACGTGGATAAGGATGTCATTCTCGCCTTCTAGTTTTGATCATGGTTTAGTCAATAACCCTAAAATAAACACTAGTCTTTTATCAATTTGTTTGTCAGCATAACCTGAACTCCTGGACTTACCATACTTCTCTCTTAAACCTGAGAATAAAGACCACCACCTCCATGTCAATGGTTATAGATAAATATTACCATATCATTCATTTAATTTCTTTTCTGATTACTTTTATCAGCAGGTCTGGGGATATCATTTGTAAGTCAGATAGTCGGTTTTTTTTTTAAATTTCATTGGTTGTTGTTACCATTCTCTGAGAATTCTGGGGTAACCGTATCCCCCATGCATTGTTAAAAACAAAATCATGCAACTAGGAAAGTCATCGTCACCTCTCTGATCATTCATTGATCTAGGAAAAACATTCCATTTAGAAGGACATCCAACACTTAGCTTGTACCTACAAGTCTACAACGATTGTTGCATGTTGGATGATCTCCCTAAGAGTCTGAATGAACATTCCTGCTACATACTCAGCAGCGAGAGATCTAATTGATGGATGCTAACCTTTGGAAAGAGGATTTTCCGCAGAAAGTCTTGGCCCTTCGATTGCATTAAGCAAGATCTATAAGCCTTACCATGTCCTCTTGTAGAGTGACACCAAGTAACACACTAAAAACCAACATCTATAGAATAGTGGCCAAATACATGGAGTTGTTAATTTCAGACGCGGATTCTCATTGGTATGCCTTTGTAATGTATAATCTTATTTTAACTACGACGAGGTCAATGCATATACACACGTATTAATGTCTTATGACAGAGTATTAAACCATCCCTAAATGATTGCCACTTGATGTGTTGACCCGTCATAATTAAAAAACAGATATGCCCCTCAAAGTTTTTAAACAATTCCATACTCAGCATGCATATCTCATTATGCCCAAATCCGATTTTATCTGGGCATTACAGCATTAGGCATGAGGTTTTTTATGATACCCATTGATTATTATCTATAACGGACTTAATCCCAGATAGTTGATCATCATTTCAATAGGAATGAGTAGTGCTCCATGCACTGCTTAATCCAAAAGATGCATCTGTGAACGATAAATAGTCGATCATATCTTGGTTATCACTTACCTTTGTTCTTATCATCCATCCTCCACGACACTAATTCTAGGGCTTCATGGAGTGGTATTGAAGTTCTACATGACTCTGTTATTACAGACCAATGATTTGGAAATGTTATTACAGATTTGAGACGCACCTTGATGTTAAGTTTTGATTAATATATTTTCCTGAAACCTCAATATGGCATGTTAGGTATTGTCATTAATCCATGGTCTGACCTGAGGTCTGTATAACGTACAGCTTACACGTTGTGAAGTTTTGGGAATCTACACTAATCAAACCATAATAACATATTTATTAAATGTACTCAATAAAAAATGCGTACGACGTTGTAGTAAATTGGTGATAAGTTAAACTAGCGCAGGAAATATCAATACAGGATCATAAATTCCAGCCATTTATAGGGTTGAATAGTTACCTCAAAAGAGAGAAAATAGTTTTTGAATATATCTGTACTGGTGAATCTACTAGTTGGTCTCCGATTTGCTACTAAATTGGCCCTTCTTCCTCTCCTATGCATTAGTTTTTGTCCCAAAACTCCAAGTCCAACCCCATTCTTATCTTCACACTCGCTTTTTATTGTTGTACACTAAATTTGTTTCCAATTTTTGGGTACATAACTGATTTATATTTCATTTACAAAATCTTAATTTATGGTTAAATAATTCATAATAATTTAATCCCATTAAGTCTTGGATTTATTTATTTTTTAAATCCGAGTCATGGAAATGGACTGGTAATGAGACATGTGCCTCGCCGAAAATTCTGTTCACATCTTAACATGCACCTTAATGTCCTTATAAGAGCTATATGTATAAAAACCCTCATTAATTTTAGCATGTTATATATATTGAAAATATATATATTATCATTCCATTTTAATACATGAATTCCTTATTACGGAATCATGTTCTCTGTGTTCGAACTTCGCCCTTCAAAATGTTTGGGGTAAATTTTTCTTATAGAAGTTTTATAATCAAAATCCATCAATGCAAAAAGCTACGAAAATGGATTGGTTCATAGGTCCTAGTGTTTAAACCTATGCTCTGATACCATTTGTAACGCACCTCCTTATCCTACCCAGGCATTTCGCCCTTAGGCTCCATTAATTTAAATATTTCTTCACTGACAATTGAGTTTTAGTGGCCATCACAAGTATATTAAATCAATCATTACAGATATAGTGATTACAATACTCTTTAGATCAGCCCTTAGTCATTAAGACGCAACTAGGGAAAAGGGTTAATTAATAGCATATAGTTATTATAACTATTTGATATCCCTATCCCATCATAATTGGAGTAAATGTTGAGGTTTGTTATAACTGATAAGGCTAGGAACAATGACTAAAACCCTAATACCCGTATGCGACATGGCACGATTAGTTTTCTATGTAGCATGCAACAGTATCAAGCTTCCTTATGCATGACATAGATAGTGGTGATTCATCGATAATTCTATGGGAAATGACTGTTCCACATGCATGAACCTTTGCATAATACCAAGCATATTATCCCTCCCTACCAAATGTAAATATGATCATAATAACCTTGACATGGATATAAGTTCATACGTGAGTCACATACATAATTCTATGCATCATTTCCATGAGAGAAGACATTAAGCAATCCATATAACTGAGGTGTATGATTTAACATCCTATCAAGTAAGTATTAAACATGAAACACTTACCATGCAAGTAATCTCATACGAATAGAGGGAAACACCATTAAATATATTAATATCCAAGCACATGTAATTCATTCAAATATTCTAAGAACTAAAAAAAACTCCTCATAAGGAAATTGGAAGAGTAATAGAGAAAGAGAGTAAGAGTCAAAATACAAACATTCCATGGAAATGACATCAACTAAATCTCACTTGGAGGGATGAGCACCACCACCCAACCTTGAATCACCTCTGATTGCCCCCAAGCCGAAGATCTTGCCAAGGATTAATTATCCTCAATTGATCGATGCACTGGGTATTTGATACCCTCTTTCATGATTTATTTACCATTAGCGGTGTCCCGCTTTATGGATTTTTCCATTTGCCTAGGTCTTATCCAAAAAATCGCGTCATTATTTGTCACAACACTTTTCCACATAAAATCTTGCCTTATATGCCGCAAATATTTTATGTCTGATGGATATTTATCTCCCATCTATCTAATGGATATCCAATCCATCCAAGCTTATCTAGAATCACATCTAGAAGCTTATCATGAAGGATTCATCTCTATCCCATTCCTCATGGGATTTGGCAAGCATCTCCCCTCTCTTGGTGCTCCATCCTCCAAGTGATTTATGTTATTAATTTATGTAATAATACATTTTTTCATATTACATATCACATAGCTTTCCTCAGCTTAGGCGTAGAATAGTTTAACCCACAAAGGAGGGTATCAAACCTAGCTTTCCTCAGCTTAGGTTTACAACATTTAACACACAAGGGAGGATATCACACCTAGGTTTAACTTAGTTAGTACACATGGGAGGGGTGTTACATGTAGAGGTGTAACATAGAATCTTATGTACTAGATCCTAGTAGAACCACGAAGCAGACTGATGAAATGAAATACAAAAATAATGGAGTGCATTTAAGGCTTGCAATTTGACACATCATAGGTACCATTTTCCATCACATAACATGGTAAATTTGTATCTTAAAATTGAAACCAACAACTACAATTACACAATTTCTGAAGAAGAAAAACAAACATGAAGTAGTAAACAAAAATAGAAACGCATACTACATATCCCAATGCTTAGAATCACCAAAACACTTCTTCATTAATATTCAAGAATAATATACATCTCATAAGTCCAGAACTGGTAAATTTTTCAAAACAATTGACTGAACCTCCTTCACAGAAAATTGAACTCTTACTATTGAGTTTTTCTTCCTTTTTTATAGGAAGAATCAAAACAAGAACAGTTACAAAATATCTTGAAATGCAACATTTATCTAAGCTACTCAGTTGTGTGAGCATGCAGTTAGCCTAGTTTTCCTAATGATAACATAAAAAACTTGGGTCTCTTCTTGAAAATGGAATATTTACAAAATGGAATAAATGACATGGATTTGTCATGATTCCCAAATCAAAATATCTTCATTGCTGACAACTTTGATCTCTTGAGGTGGACTTAGGCTCCATTATTTGGACCTGTGGTGGATTGATGAACTGGTCTCACTTTTGCCATAATGTTGGATCTGGTGTAGGAGTATGAATGAGAGTGTTGTAATCCACCTTGAAATTTGTAAACTCGGTATAATTATGCTTGGAAAAGAACAAGGTTTTCACCAACCATCGTAGTTGAAAATCTCTCTGCAAATAGTTGACTATGGTTCTTCCCTTAAGAGTGGCAGTCTTTTCATGTGAAGAATACACATTTCTTCTCATCTCGACCAACAGTTTACAATATTTCTCCCATGGTATTAGGTTCCCTTGAAAGTCCCAACAACTAGGAAATCATGCTCTAGTCCTCTGATCAAAATTGGAATTAAATGTTTCTACCAACTTTTTTAAGTCATTCAAATATGCCTCAACTCTATCCCTCACTGCTTCCATTTGAATCATTTTGGTAATCTCAATAATTACCCTTGTTTTGTCTATACTATCCATTGCCCTCAGGTCATCAGTTGATTTTTAATTGAGGTACCCAATGAATTTCTCTACAGTCCTCACATTCTTAGCATCCTCACTTTTGTGGGACCGGATGAAGAATTGAGTGTTCTTGACTACAACTCTTTGTTCTGCAACCAAACTCATACACTTCCATACATTCTTCACCTAAAAAATAATGTCCTATTATATTATCTACCTAGATTGAATAAGAGACATGTTACCTTTCAATTTGTTCTTCAACTGTTTAATTTAACCTTGTGCAACCTACATTTTGTTGTTAGCCTACTCCACGCTTCCCCTGGTTGGCTCGAGTTCTTTTTCCTTGTGTGAGAGTAGGCACATGGTGTTATCCAAGTCAATTTGTATTTCCTTGAGCTCACTCTCTGATAGATGCAAATCAGTAAGTGCTTGGTTAACTGTTATGTAGGGTTTTGTGGGTTTTCTGGAATAATAAAAACACAAATATGAGAATCAACTCTTTGTTGGAGCTCTGGAACTTTTTGTTTCAGGGCCACCACATCATTATTTATTTCTATAAACTCTTTGGACAAAATTTCCTTTTCATTCTCTACCTGGGCCAACTCATTTGTTTGTACATGTTCTGATGTAGACATATTAAGTTGTTACCTCAATCATTGAATTTCAAATTGTGGGCCTTGTATAATGGAATCTATAATAGCTTTGTCATTTAGGCCAACCCCAAGATTCACAATCAAATCCTTGAAGTATTCATTTTGTAAATGAAGGGCTTTTGAATTTTCCTTCTCCTGCTTTATCTTAGTGGCATCTTTCTCCAATATTTTCTCGACCTTGCTAATAATCAAGGCTCCTATACTTAGTTCATTGTAGATCATTTCTCATGCCTACCTATGCACGTTGATCTTGTCTTATAAAGGGACACTAGCCATGTCTAATGACAAATATACTTTCTTTAATTGTGGTCTAGATGGAATGGACTGCATTGAAGGATGATATAGTGAAAATTTCATTTGATTTCTTTCAAGGTCCATGGCAGCTAAAAGCATGGTTTGATATGGGACTGAATGAGATGCTAGTTGTGATAACATTTCCTACCTAACCTTCTTGTTCCTCTGCTCTGTAATCTTCCCTTCCTCCCATTTAGGGTTTGTTGTTGATGTTCTCCCTAAAGAGCCAACAATTTCTACCTCAGTTCAACTCGAGGTGGCAGTATGCTGAGAATCTTCTAAAAGTGTTTCAAAACCTAGTTATTCCAAATTTCCCTTTGTCAATTTGACCTCAATATCTTCATCATTTCATTCTTGCAACTTGGCCCTTTTGGTTGATGGTGCATCCACCATCACCATGTCTCCAGCCTCATTCACAATTATTTTTTGGGATTTCTCTTTTGTGATCAGTGCCTTGACCTCCATTTCTTTATTGACAGGACAATAGTCTAATTAGCTTTCCATTCTAGCTTAGTTCTATACTCATGTTCATAAGCAAAAGGATTGATCTCTTTCCTTTTTTAGATATAACATCATGGGTATCATAGTGTGAAGCATCTCCTATCTCAAAGTTTAATTCCTTTAACATATCTTCTACCCGTTGGAAGGATTTCCTAGTGTTTAAAATGAAAGGGCCCACAATTCTTACAAGCTTAAACATATAACCTTTCTTGGCAGGGAAAAATTATATTTGTTCAACATTTAAGCGTTGCCTAATAAACTCTAACACAAATATCCTCACATGCATAAACACAGGTAGTTGATAAGGAGGAAATTCATACCCATATACTCTGATTTTAGTATGATCTTCAAATAGGAACTAGTCACCTACCCTGGTATCCTTGCTAAGGTGAAGAAGCTCTCTCTGTTGAGGTAGAACTCTAGAGGGAGAGACATTATTGATGATCTTATAGGTAGTAGACATGAAGGTGGAGATACATTGGGAAAAACCTTCATTCTTGGACTTCTTCTTAAAGGAACTGTCCCAGTCAACTACGTATTTTTTTTTATTTTTAGAGTTAATGACACTTAAGCCTAGGTAGAAAAATTCATCTACATGAGCGTACAGGAACAAGTAGACCGGTATGGAGTAGTATTTGAAATAGGAGGCAAGGTAAAAAACGTTAAACTAAAGCTTGATAGCTTCAACAAGAAATCCATGAATGTTAAGAACAATGTTAGGCTTCATCACTGAATGCAATAATCTAGCACCACTTTGGTGACATTTGTTTTTCCATCCTTGCCTAGCAGTACTAGAATTATGGCCGTAATAGGCTACATAGTTTAGGAAAACAAAGAAATAGGGAATGATTTTGAATTTGAAGGTAATTGAGCATTTAGAGATGAAAGATGTAACAATTTTTCTCTTCGATATAGGTGACTAGAAGCTAGGACACAAAATTAAGGAAAGCACTCATAGTTGGGGTGATAAGTTAGTATAATCCACACTCGAATACTTGAAACAATTCTTCTTTTCTTAGATAGTTTACGTATAAGTCAAAACAGAGGTTCCAGATGTAGTGGGAAAAAGGTTCATGAATCTCCATTTTGGTGTCCATAAGATATTTTGTATGACCCTAGGGTTTTGTCTCTTGGTGTTTGGGGGCCTTATGTGCCTCTTTCTTCATTTTAATCATGACAACTATGTTGTAAGGATAAGGAATTACAGGATAGGTATCCATTAGAAGTGGTTAGATGTTGTGGGTGCAAGAGGTTCTAGTATTGGTCGATGGTTAGGAAAACATAATTGGTGAATAGGTAGAATGATAGAAAATGGGAAAATTTGAATGGAAACAGTCAATTTATGAAGGGCTGTAGGCAGGAAAAATGAGGGACAACGTAAAGGTGACATGTGGCATGATCAAATTGGATAAGGAGTGGAGGGGGGGTGACTAATTCTTGAGAGGTATATGTGCACTTGTCATGCTCACTTGACGAGTGGTCCTGACATTCCGACGTTGCTATCGCACTGGAATGAAGAGTGGCATGCTTGGCTACCGCCCTTTGGAGGGGTTCCTCAATGCATTTGGGAATGGGGTTTGACCCCATAGAATCAATCTTGGTTGTTGATCTGTGGCGCTTCCCTTTTTCACTTTGACTCTTTGGGGGGTAGGCGCTATCTTAATGGTCATGCTTGTTACACCGTTGGATCCTCACTAGGGTCAATAAGCCTCAAGACAAACAATTATCTACCCACAAGATGCCCACTCTTTAGCCATTTGATGTAAAATGTTGGGGGAAGGGGGGGTTGGGGAGGGGGGGAACATCTCGTTACCTTTTTCTCCTCCCCCATTGTTTCTTCTTTTTGTTTTTGTTTTTTAATCTTTTTTGTTTTGTTTTTCTAGGGCTTTTAATCATTCCCTATTTCCAACAACACACTTCCTTTGCAGCATGAATACTTGAAGTAAGGATGAAGGGGATACAATAGGCTCAATCGAGCCTTAAAGATGGAAATTTTAAAATTTATATAAATATCAATAATGATATGGAGATTTTAAAATTGTAAGTATTTGATAGTTTAAAAAGAAACATATTTAATTACTAATTACATTTGAATAAGTAATTAACAATTTTGTGGATTAATTTCTCATTACATTTCTAGCATTTTGGTGTATAGATTCGAAAACCTAATTCTATCCCACTTGCAATTGAAATTATTATATTATATATTTATAATTGTAACCTTAAAAATTAAATTTTTAATATGAATTTAAATTTTCAATGTTATTAATTTAAATAATTATGTTGGTTATAAATATAATTTAAATAATAATTGATTAACATATGAAAATTTATGAATTTGATTTTAATAAAATATTAGTAATTTATATGAATTAACTCAAAAATGTGAATTTGATGCTACTAGAATGTATATCTTAATAAAATTGATTGAAGAGTTAGTAGAGATGAGCCACGAGCCATAATCATATTACTAATTATAATATAATATAAATATATATATAATATAATATATATTATATATAATTATATATATATTTATATATATATATATGCAGTAATATCCACTTGTTAAAGGAAAGAAATGATTGAATTTAGGCTTCTGTGATCCATATCAATTTAGAGAAGAATCTTCGGCGAAAATCACATAGAGATAATTTTGTCATAATGAGTCGAGTAATATTGAATGTAGTTGTAATAGTTGTAATTTAAAATTAATATAGTTGTAATGGATGCAATGGTCTCTATGGTTATAAATCTCTCTCAACCTATAAAATGTGATTTCACTCTATTTTTTCCTCACTCTGCACAAGTGCGAAGTATATATAGAAATTTTTACTCTTGACTCAGGTTTGCAATATATTTTTTCAAATAATTAAAACATAAGGAAATCATAAATTTCAAAATATTTTTTGATGAATTTGAATTTGAGTAATCTAGATTTAAATGTGTGTAAGAAATTATTTTTAAAATAATAATAATATAGAAATTTATAGAAATTTAAATTAATGATTTGAAAAAATATAATATGACTAATGAGTATTCTACCATAAAATCCTTATAATTAGTGTTTAGTTTTGTATTATGCTGTGAACACATTTCAAGGTCACTGGATGGTGAAAAAGCCATAAATGTTAGTGAGAAATAGTCTAGTTTAGTTTGTTGTTTTTTTATTATAATTTGATTTATTTTTATTA
This sequence comes from Pinus taeda, assembly GCA_000404065.3. NCBI lineage: Eukaryota > Viridiplantae > Streptophyta > Pinopsida > Pinales > Pinaceae > Pinus > Pinus taeda. The sequence goes on from APFE030369247.1 coordinate 63,785, forward strand.
AAAAATTCTACATAAAAAATTATAAAATGATTAAGTATAAAAATGTGTTATATTTAAAATCAAACCAATAAACAAATTATCATTTTTAAGAATTTCAAAATTGAAAAATCAGTTAAAATACTTTATAGAAAGTTATCTATGTATTATTATAATTATTTCCTTGGTAAAATAAAATAAAATTTGGATTTATAATAACGAAAGTTAGAGTTTGGAATATATTAGAATATTTATAAAAATATTTTTTGTGAAATGAATAAATTTTATAATTATGTTAAAGACAAGTATTGAGAGGCTTAGTTTTATTTATTTATTATTAGATAATTATGATAGTTTGATCAATCCTCTATTTAACCATGATAATCGTCCGATCAAGGGTTTCCTAAACCCTTGATCGAGCTATTTTAAATTTTATTTTAAACCCTTAATCAATCATTTTAAGTGTTCGATTGAGCTGCTAGGGGCCTAAAAAACAATGTTTTAACTCCTCTTCTATAGATTCCTATGCAACACTATTTTGTACCCTAGCGGACTCCAGGAAAAATTTGTCCTTAAGTGGTGGAGTTGGTCATGTTGGATTTGGGAAGGAATCCTCTATCCAATGCATATGAGTTTGATATCTTCAAATTCTATGATATTTTTCTTATCTAATTTCTTTTAAACATAATTCTTGAAACGTTTTTGGATAGTTTGAAAGGGGATGAATAAAAAATCAATAACATAAATATACAAAATTCAACAAATACAAATATCTTCCTTTACAAGTCCTATTTAAAATGGTACTCTGGTTTTTGAATTTATTTAAATAGTACGAAAGAAATCTTATGCGAAAAAATGTGCATCCAAAATGCAATTGAAATATTACTTTTCCAACTTTGAAAAATAATAAGAACTACAATTTTCACATAAAAATAAACTTTTAGTATGAAGAAATTAGTTCTCTTAGTGTAGATCATGCCCATATATATATTTTCTGAAAATTACACATTTTAGAGGAAGTTATGCTATGTGAACACACACATACGTCTTAATTGTGCAAAAATTTGCAAGGACAAACATTTCATTTAATGGAAAATTGACATATTATACAACACCAAAACAATTTGCAAAACATAGCATTAGGACAACAACATAATTCCCTACACATTGTATTTCACTATGAATCAAAAAGTCACAATGCTTACATTAATTTTGAGGGCTTCAATTTGATAAAAGAGTTAAATTTTTAAATTTCATCACCACATTTGGCCCAAAAATGTAACCTATCTTCATGCATTCACCCTTAAATTTACAAAAATGTCAATCTTAAAATTCATTTTTTTTCAGTCCAGTGCTATACTGTGACAATGACTCAGTGCTAAACCATTACGCTAATGCCCCAATTAGAAGACCTATATATAGCACACCAGTGCTTACACTAAATAGCAAAAGTCAAGGATTAAATTTAAAAAATGTTTGTCCTAATTTTTTTTTCACCATATCAATGTTATATGCACCTGAAGCATCAATGTTTTTCTTGCATTAAAATGTTGTGGTGCTTACTTAAAAATAATACCGCTATTGGGTTTTTAATTTTAAAATAATGTAGTGCTATATTCTAATGAAACATTGGTGTTTTTGATGTATTAAATGCTCTGGTCTGTCTTAGAAAGAGCACCACTAGGGGGTTTTTAATTTTAAAAAAATGTGGTGCTATATTCCCACAAAGCACCAGTGCGGTTCATGTATTAAAACTTCTTGGTGCATCTTAAGAAGAGCACTATTATAGGGTCTTTAATTTTAAAAAAAATGTGGTTCTATATTCTCATGAAGCACTGACGTTGTTAATGTATTTAAATTCCTTGGGGCATCTTAGAACAAGCACCGCTAGGGGGAGTTTTATTTTTTTTTAAATGTGGTGCTATATTCACACAAAGCACCAATGTGGTTCATGTATTAAAACACCCCAGTGCATCTTATCAAGAGCACCACTATAGGGTTTTTAATTAAAAAAGAAAAATAGTGCCATTGGAGATAGTACACATTGGTGCTATTATTATATTACACTGAAACAGGGTTAAATAAATGTCATGACTCCCATTAACCAAAGTAAATATATAATATTGGATAATTTTTTTTTTGTTATTTGTATACATTAAAGGATAGGTACGATGGTTATACCCATCACTCACGGCGGAATTTAATATTTACCACCTCAATGAACTTACCACCCTCGGTCGTTTGACTTTAACCTTATACAACAAAGTTATGCTGGCATTATACCGTCAGAGAATTCTACCTCATAAATGTTGATTGTCCGAGGGCTTGACAACTGGACTTTCCTTGATTTACTCTACCCTCGATCTGGATATCAATCTTGGGATTAGATAGCAGTGTTTATTGCTGTAGGCAAGGACTCGGCTTCCTCGGGATTCTGGATTAATTCAACGATGGAGATTTGATCCCTCCATCGAATGGTGGAGACTTCACTTGCCAACTATACAGGCAACGTTTAGGGTTTTCGAAGCTCATTTGATAGGTAAGAGGGTTACTTCCAGAGAGTTCTGCTATGCTGCTTCCGGTTAGGGTATTCAGCTCTCAGATGTCAACTACAGATTTTGTGTCCAGATTTATGCATGCCTTTTGTGCCTGAAGGCGCATCGAACTCCCGGCGTCCTACCCTGAACTCTGCTCTTTCCAAACAGGCAATCTCGTCGTTTGTTTCACTGTTACCTGTTAATGAAATTTACAGTGTTCTGCTGAGTTTAATCATGGATTTGTTTTTCATTTATTTCAGTTGCTTGAGCAAAGCTTGGGCGATTCAATGTGACGGCAGTGGAACGACAGCACAGTTTCACCTGAGAGAAACTATTCCACTGGTTAAGAGCTTGACCCCTAATAAACTAGGTGCATATGATAAGGTGCCGGATGCAAGGCTTAATATTTATTTATTTCTTGTGAGGTGGTTCTCAGTTTTCTGTTGCAAGCATGTATCGCTCTGTTACCTTCTGGGCTAAGGAAGCCTTTCATGGCCCGATTCTATGAGGCTCTGCCCTCATGAGTCTTCAAGGGATTGTTGCGATACACTCGCGCCTTATGAAAGACTCACAGTCTCTTTGTTATTGTACATAAATATTATTGTTTGAATGTATGAAACTCCTGGATAATTTATATCTCTCCTTGTTCTGTGTAAAAGATTTTCTGGCGAGTTCTCGGGTTTTTAACTCAACCCAACTACGCCTTCTCAAAAAGTATTTCAATTTATATATATATTTATATATACCTGGTTGTTCGTGTCTGTGTACCGCTTTGTTCTGATGTGGATATTGGGTTCCTGAGCTTTTGTGTAAAAGTCCTGAATCCCGGTTTTCTTTGGTGACCTTATCGAGTCCCGGCAAGGGTTTGTTTATCTGTTAAAAATATTGAGTAGTTTCACTGGAATTTTGTGTGTATATTTGTTCCTCGGACTGCTGTTAAATATGCATATATTTGCTTGTCGTTTTACTTCTCATGCGCTCTGTGCTCTGGAATATCTAGTTATATTTTATCATTTATATTCATATGATGACTCTCTGGTACATATGGCGATGGTTTCGTTTTGTTGTTCTAATTTAATGTATACATGGTAAATGTAGCTTCCAATGAATTCATTATTAAATCTACCTGGTCTTCGTGTTTGCGAATTTTCCTTTATAATGATATTTTATTTCTAGAGTATATACATTTTCCCGCATACTGCTTTTTGGGACTGTTTCGATGTATTTTCAAGACATTTTCAAATCCCATTTGGGCTTCCGCTGTCTTTAAATTATAGATAATTCTAATCCTAAAATAAAAGGATTTATCAATGGAATTTGTTGATTACTATGGCTCTGTTACATTCAGTATTGTATAAGTTATGCTGTCTTTCCACTGTCGCAGAGAAAAAGGGTACTATTTTGTTTTACAGAGTAGGGTCTCTGCTGATTCTGATACAGTATGGAAATCATTTACACCCAGGACCTGTAAATCTTATCATTACTTGTTACAGTTCCACGCAGATCGTCTGTTAATTTTTGTTTCATTACAGATGCAAGTTTAAAGTTTATTTTATCTTTCTTTAACATGAAAACTTACAGTTTCCCCTTCAAGATTCTATTCAGGTTTCTAAGGGGTTACAGTATTCGAACGGATACCTGAAGCCATCCTAACGCAGGTAGTCCCCTATTCATGTTTAACTAAATAATCCAAGTTTATTTCAAAACCTAATTTAAATTCTCCATTCCGGACAGAATGTAATTGGTTTCTTTCTGTTGTACCAGAACCTTTGTCAGAGGCACTCTGCTACTTAATCTAATGCCTAAATGGTATTCCTAAAGAATATAGAATTTTCCAGAAATATGAAAACTGTAGCTATACTTACCTGTACTACCATGCTTACAGCCTCCTACACTTCTCCAGAGTGGAGAAAAATTTGTCTCTTGCTTGTTTTCCTCCCAACCACGAGACTCGTCAACCAGACTGAATCTCCCCCCAAACTCATTTGCCAGACCTTTGCCTTCAGCAAATATGTTGCACCATCTGTGCCTGTGCTATCTGGTCTTCACCAGACTTAGCATTATCTCTTTTCTCCTTTTGCCTCCTTCCTTCACCCGTCTGTTCCTCAACAGCCCGGGCCTTTTCCTTTTTCCCATCTTTACTATGGGAAGAGGAAAAGCAGTTAGGGTTTTCCCCCAACTTGCTGGCAACTGTTTTTTTTTTAATCTGTCAAGAAAAGAGAATAACTTTCTTATATAAAGTTACTATATGTGATTTACTCAATCCATGTTCAAATTTTGAATTAATAATATTATAATCATTTAAAAAAAAACAATAATCCATGTTCCATATTTTACCTACAATGGTAACAACAGAAGATTTATTCACATAAATTGTCCGGGTCATTACATCTCCTCCCCCTGAGATTGGACACCATCTCGGTGTCTTCCAACCACGAATAGACCTGGATAGGTTCTTTTCATTAATGCTTCATCTTCCCAAGTGGCCTCCTCAGGCCCAAAATGTCGCCACTGCACCTTAACTTGGGTAATAACTCGTTTCCGCAGCTGCACTTCTCTCCGGTCGAGGATGCTCAGTGGTTCGACCAGAACCTCTCCTTCCGGTTCGACCTGCATTGTACAATGTCTTAAGTTAGTTTTGTTTTAAAACTACTTCCTTGTCAAATTTTATTGTAACTATAATTCGCACCTGAATATCCTGCCATCTGATTACATGCCTAGGGTCATATACATATTTCTTTAGTACTGAAACATGGAAAACATTATGGACCCGAATGTGACTCGGCAAGGCGAGTTGGTAAGCCACTGGTCCAATCCTTGCCAAGACTTGGAAGGTCCACAGTATCGGGGTGCCAATTTGGCACACCCACTCCACTATAAAGTACTCTTTTTGGCTTGAATTCTGATATAAACATGGTCCCCAACTTGGTATTCTTTGAACCTTCTTTTTCGATTGGAAAATTTTTTCTGTCTGGCTTGAGCAGCTTTCAAATTAGCACGCACCCTTTTCACCATATCTTCCATTTCGTTAAGAATTTCAGGTCCTAAACTCAGTCTATCTTCGGGTCCACCCCAGCTGGAAGGTGTACGACATTTCCAGCCATACATAACCTCAAATGGGCTCATTTGTGTCGAGGTATGATACCCATTGTTATACGCGAATTCCACCAGATGTAAGTATTCTTCCCACAGTGTAGGTTGCTGCATTACATAAGCCCTTAACATGTCCTCTACCACTTGGTTCACTCGTTCCGTCTGTCCATTAGTTTGAGGATGGTATGCTGTACTGAAGTTCAACTGAGTTCCTAAATCAGCAAATAGTGTTTTCCAAAAAGTTGATGTGAATTTCACATCACGATCTGAAATTATCATTTTTGGAAGTCCATGTAACTTGAACACATTCTACATAAAAATATGAGCAATCTGTGCAGCCTTATACGTGGATTGTACTGGTATAAAATGTGCATCTTTACTCAACTTATCTACTACCACCATAATGGAATCGTTGTTTCTCTTTGTTTTAGGTGACCTAGTAATAAAATCCATGGAAATGATTTCCCATTTCCATTCTGGGATAGGTAATGGTTGTAACAATCCTGCTGGGTGCTGGTGTTCTGCTTTGATCTGTTGGCACTCTAAGCACCGTGCCAAGTACTCAGCGATACTCTTTTTCATTCCCGGCCAAAAATAATCTTTCCGAATTACAGTAATCATTTTCTGGTAACCCGGATGACCCGCATAATGGCTTATATGGAATTCATCCATAATCAGATTTTTAATTCTGTTTTTGTTGGGTACATATAACCTTTGCTTGTAATATATCATCCCTGCATCATCTAACTCATATCCTTGTTGTCTTTTCTCACTGGCAGACTGTTGTAATTGCAGTTTTAGTTGTTGATATTCAGCATCTTGGTCTGCTGATTCCTTTATCATCTCCCAAAAAGGACTTTTCCATCCACTAATGGAAATTTCATACAAATTTTGTACCTTCCGACTTAAGGCATCTTCCACTCGGTTTTCTTTTCCCTGCAAATGTTTTATATCAAAATCAAAGCCGCTTAAGAAATCCACCCACCGTGCTCGTCTAGCGTTTAAAGTGGGTTGGCTAAAATAGTTGGTCAAACTATGGTGGTCGGTTAGTAGCAGAAACTTCGTGCCCATAAGATAATGCCGCCACATTTTTAAGGCATGTATGACGACAGCCAATTCCAAATCATAAGCAGAGTATTTCTGTTCGTGCTCTTTTAATTTTCGAGACTCATATGCAATCACTTTTCCTTCTTGCATCAATACTCCTCCCAATCCCTCTTTTCTTGCGTCTGTACATACCACATAATCCTTATCAGGATCAGTTATACTCAAAATGGGTGCTGTGGTGAGTAGGTGTTTCAACCACTCGAAGCTTTTTTGGCAGCTTGGAGTCCATTGAAATGCTTTTCCCTTTTTCTGCAATGAAGTAATGGGGAAAGCCACTTTAGAAAAGCCTTCCACAAACTGTCTATAATATCCAGCTAATCCCATGAAGGATCGGACATCCGCTACATCCTTTGGTACAGGCCACTCCATTATGGCCTTTATCTTTTCTGGATCCACTGCAACCCCATCCTTTGTAATTACGTGACGCAAATATTGGATTTCTTCTTTGAAGAAATCACACTTACTAAACTTAGCATATAACTGATGTTCTCAAAGGGTCTGTAGCACCATTCTGAGATGTCCATGGTGTTCCTCTATGGTGCGGGAATATATTAATATATCATCAATAAATATCAGCACGAATCTATCCAGATACTGATGAAAGATGATGTTCATTAAACACATGAAAGTTGCAGGGGCGTTGGTTAACCCGAAAGGTAATACCACAAATTCGTAATGACCATACCTTGTTCTAAAAGCTGTTTTAGCGATATCCTCCTCTTTAATTCAGATCTGATGGTAGCCTAATCGCAGATCAATCTTAGAGAACACTATTGCACCTTTCACTTGATCAAACAGTTCATCAATCCGAGGTAAAGGATATTTATTTTTGATGGTAAACTTATTTAACTGTCGGTAATCAATGCACATATGAAGGGTTCCGTCCTTTTTCCTAACAAATAAAACTAGGGCTCCCCATGGAGACACGCTAGGACGAATGTAGTTTTTATCTAGTAATTCATGTAACTGCATTTTTAATTTTGTCAGTTCGGGTACACTCATTCTATAGGATGCTCGTGACACTGGTGCTGCACCTGGTACCAACTCAATGGTAAAGTCTATATTTCTTTTTGGCGGTAGTCCAGGAATCTCTTCCGGAAATACATATGTAAATTCTCGTATTACAGGGATATTGTCCAAAGTAGTTGTTTCATTCTTAGAATCCGCATAACCCACTTGAATGGCATACACCTGGCACCCTTTTTGGACACATTTTGTTAGTTGGGTTGAGGTTATTGGTCGGACCTGCACTGGTCACTTAATTCCCTACATTTCTTTTCTGGTTCCATGTTGATCTCTATAGTAGATAATCTTGGTTTTACAATCAACTAATGACCAATGACTTTCCAACCAGTCCATACCGATTAGAATGTCATAGGAACCAAGGGGAAGCACGTTTAGGTCAGCCATTACTGGCTGTCCAACTATAGTGAAGGAGCAGTCATTAACTTTGGCTATCACTCGCCTTTTGGCTCCTATAGCTAATTGTACCAGCCATGGGTTTTTAAATTTAACAGGTTGTAAATTACAATGTTCCACCATCTTTGGACTCACATAACTTAGTGTAGCTCCTGGGTCAATTAAAACAGCTATGGTAAGGTCTAAGATTTTACCTTTGAATTCGACCATGGTTGGTTGATATTCTGCCTGCCGATCTTCCAAAGCCGCATTAATCTTTGGTACGCTACGTCCAACTTCGCCGACTGTTGAGGCTTCATGAATTTGGGATAACTGTTCAGTCCCCTTTCACTGTGGATAGTTTTTAACGTAATGGGGTCCCCCACAACCCCAGCACTGCACCGGGGGCCTTGCTGTCCCTTCATTGTCCAGTCTTGCATGCTGCTCGCTGACCTTGGACTCATTTGCAGTTCTAAATTTGGATGTAGTTCATGTTGTAATTCTGTTGTTTGGTCCTTTACCATTCCCCTTACTTCCACTGCTGCGATTTCCTTTGTTGTTTCCGATTGATTTAAAGCCCTTTTTCTCATTCCATTTTCTGCCATCAGCTTCCCCTTTTTGCTTACTTTGTTGTTAAAATATCCTGGCCTTACGGATTACCTCGTCCATTGACTTTGGATTGTCAAATTCAATCCTCTCTCGCATATATGGTGGTAAGCTTCTAACAAATCGTTGCACCTTCGCCTTTTCCTCCCTTATATATGGCATGTAGCCGAGTAAGGAAGTAAAACGGGTGATGAATTCGTCCATTGTCTGCTGCCCCAACAGCAAATCATGGAATTCTCTTACCTTTTCATCGTAGAAGCGCTTGGTTAAATATCTCTCCTTAAAATACCTTTGGAAATTATCCCAAGTAATGGTCTGCTCGGTAACTCCTTTTACAATATTTACTTCCTCCCACCATAAGGTGGCCTTTCCCTGCAATTGAAAAATAGCCAATCGTGCTTTAAGATTATGGTCATACTCATATAGCTGAAAATACTTGTTCATATTGATTAACCACGCTTCAGCTGCTTCTTCTTGTTCTCCATCAAAATGTGGTGGTTTAATCTTGCGGAACTCCCCTTGCAACTCCACCCTTTGTCTTTCCGAGGTTTGTTGCTCAAATGCATTATCGGAACGTTCCTCCTGCTCCTCCGATCTTTTAGGGGGTATATGATGGTTCTGTTCTTCTGACATTCTCTGCTGTTCGGTGCTAGGATTAACTGGTGGTTGATTCTGTTTGTCGGACAGACTTTTCAAAATTCTTTCTTGTTCCATCGTTAATCGGGCATTGTCTTCTCGTAGTCGAGCCATCTCATTCTTAAGCTCCTGCACTATTTCCAGAATTGCTTGATTTGTAATTCTGGCCTCTTCCCCAAGCTGTACCCACAGTTCAGGATTATTTTCGGGACCATGTGCTCCATGTCCCATCGTAGGTCTTCGAGATGTATTATCTGTCCTCCTCATGCTGCAGTTCCCGGAACTCCTGGTCCTGTACTTCACCATAAAAAATTTAAAGGGTAATAATGAGAAGAGCCCTAACATACTACTAATAATTGTATAAATATATATATATATATATATATATATATATATATATTATACAGTATCTCTACATGTCACTTCTATCTTTCCCAGAGGCCTCAGTTCTGTAACTGGGCTCTGATACCACATGTCACGACTCCCATTAACCAAAGTAAATATATAATATTGGATAATTTTATTTTTTTGTTATTTGTATACATTAAAGGATGGGTACGATGGTTATACCCATCACTCACGGCGGAATTTAATATTTACCACCTCAATGAACTTACCACCCTCGGCCGTTTGACTTTAACCTTATACAACAAAGTTATGCTGGCAATATACTGTCGGAGAATTCTACCTCATAAATGTTGATTGTCCGAGGGCTTGACAACTGGACTTTCCTTGATCTACTCTACCCTCGATCTGGATATCGATCTTGGGATTAGATAGCAGCGTTTATTGCTGTAGGCAAGGACTCAGCTTCCTCGGGATTCTGGATTAATTCAACGATGGAGATTTGATCCCTCCATCGAACGGTGGAGACTTCACTTGCCAACTATACAAGCAGCGTTTAGGGTTTTCGAAGCTCATTTGATAGGTAAGAGGGTTACTTCTAGAGAGTTCCGCTATGCTGCTTCCCGTTAGGGTATTCGGATCTCAGTTGTCAACTACAGATTTTGTGTCCAAATTTATGCATGCCTTTTGTGCCTGAAGGCGCATCGAACTCCCGGCGTCCTACCCTGAACTCTGCTCGTTCCAAACATGTAATCTCATTGTTTGTTTCACTGTTACCTGTTAATGAAATTTACAGTGTTCTGCTGAGTTTAATCATGGATTTGTTTTTCATTTATTTCGGTTGCTTGAGCAGAGCTTGGGCGATTCAATGCAGCGGCAATGGAACGACAGCACAGTTTCACCTGAGAGAAACTATTCCACCGGGTAAGAGCTTGACCCCTAATAAACTAGGCGCATACGATAAGGTGCCGGATGCAAGGCTTAATATTTATTTATTTCTTGTTAGGTGGTTCTCAATTTTCTATTGGAAGAATGTATCGCTATGTTACCTTCTGGGATAAGGAAGCCTTTCATGGCCCGATTCTATGAGGCTATGCCCTCATGAGTCTTCAAGGGATTGCTGCGATACACTCGTGCCTTATGAAAGACTCACAGTCTCTTTGTTATTGTACAGCAATATTATTGTTTGAATGTATGAAACTCCTCGATAATTTATATCTCTCCTTGTTCTGTATAAAATATTTTCTAGTGAGTTCTCGGGTTTTTAACTCAACCCAACTATGCCTTCTCAGAAAGTATTTCAATTTATATATATATTTATATATACCTGGTTGTTTGTGTTTGTGTACTGCTCTGTTCTGATGCGGATTTTGGGTTCTTGAGCTTTTGTGTAAATGTCCTGAATCCCGGTTTGCTTTGGTGACCTTATCGAGTCACGGCAAGGGTTTGTTTATCTGTTAAAAATATTGAGCAGTTTCACTAGAATTTTGTGTGTATATTTGTTCCTCGGACTGCTGTTAAATATGTATATATTTGCTTGTCGTTTTACTTCTCATGCGCTCTGCGCTCTGGAATATCTAGTTATATTTTATCGTTTATATTCATATGATGACTCTCTGGTACATATGACGATGGTTTCGTTTCGTTGTTCTAATTTAATGTATACATGGTAAATGTAGCTTCCAATGAATTCATTATTAAATCTACCTGGTCTTCGTGTATGAGTTATGCTGTCTTTCCACTGTCGCAGAGAAAAAGGGTACTATTTTGTTTTACAGAGTAGGGTCTTTGCTGGTTCTGTTACAGTATGGAAATCATTTACACCCAGAACCTGTAAATCTTATCATTACTTGTTACAGTTCCGCCTCGATCGTCTGTTAATTTTTGTTTCATTACAGATGCAAGTTTACTATTCATTTTATCTTTCTTTAACATGAAAACTTACAGTTTCCCCTTCAAGATTCTATTCAAGTTTCTAAGGGGTTACGGTATTCGAACGGATACCTGAAGCCATCCTAACCCAGGTAGTCCCCTATTCAGGTTTAACTAAATAATCCAAGTTTATTTCAAAACCTAATTTAAATTCTCCATTCCAGACAGAATGTAATTGGTTTATTTCTGTTGTACCAGAACCTTCGTCAGAGGCACTCTGCTACTTAATCTAATGCCTAAATGGTATTCCTAAAGAATATAGAATTTTCCAGAAATATGAAAACTGTAGCTGTACTTACCTGTACTACCACGCTTACAGCCTCCTACACTTCTCGAGAGTGGAGAAAAATTGGTCTCTTGCTTGTTTTCCTCCCAACGACGAGACTCGTCAACCAGACTGAATCTCCCCCCAAGCTCATTTTCCAGACCTCTGCCTTCAGTAAATATGTTGCACCATCTGTACCTGTTCTATCTGGTCTTCACCAGACTTAGCACTATCTCTTTTCTCTTTTTGCCTCCTTCCTTCACCCGTCTATTCCTCAATAGCCCGGGCCTTTTCCTTTTTCCCATATTTACTATGGGAAGAGGAAAAATAGTTAGGGTTTTCCCCCAACTTGCTGGCAACTGTTTTTTTTTAATCTGTCAAGAAAAGAGAATAACTTTCTTATAGAAAGTTACTATATGTGATTTACTCAATCCATGTTCAAATTTTGAATTAATAATATTATAATCATTTTAAAAAAAAACAATAACCCCTGTTCCATATTTTACCTACAATGGTAACAACAGAAGATTTATTCACATAAATTGTCCGGGTCATTACAATAAAAAAAAAAAACCACCAGCCATAAATTTCATTTTACCATTTGCAATGTTGTAGAGCTCTGAAGCACTGATGCCACTATTGCCTCATGCAAGTTCCCCGTCGTCAGTGCTTCTCTTACTCACCATCCTTTCATGATATTCTTAGCATGTGGCTTTCCGATTTTCTCAAACGATGGTGAAATTTGTTCTTTTAATTTACATGTCAACTATGCCTCCTCAACGACCAAATGTCCAAGTAATGTATATGTTTGCCTCTACTTTAATTTTTTAGTGGATTAGAATTGTAAAATATGTCCAAAAATCCATTGTTTTTGAATTTTTGTTTCTTGTCTAGTGTGTCAAATAGATTCAGCTTGCACTGATAGCAGTGCACCGCAGTTCGATGTGTGAACCTAACACACCGTGGTGTTGTCGATGCATCTTGTAAATTATATGCACTCGAAAAGCTATAAATTGTATGTTGGTGCATACATTTTTATGTTACTCCTGGTGTGTTTATATTTTCCAAATTCACCACACACATAATATTAAAAAAATATAGTTTGGTGTGTTTGATAACCTGAACATTCAGCGCAAGTACGAAAATGTTATATGTACGCACCGGTGCATAAGGTTGTCAACGCACCGTGTTAAAAATTTATGTATGTGAAGCAAAAGTGGTGTTTCATATCTATATATCTCTCTCTCTCTCTCTCTCTCTCTCTATATATATATATATATATTATATATATAATATATATATATATATATAGATAATATATATAGATATGTATGTATGTATGTATGTACTATTGTCGATGTTCTTCTATTTTATAGTGCACCAGAGCCGGTGCATTACTATTTTTTGGTCGCATGGGGATGTTTTTTTTCTTTTTTAATTTGAAAATTATGTGTCCATATTATAAAGTATATTTTTTATTTAATAAAATATTTTTTTTTTTTTTTTTTTTTATGTATGAGGCTAATATATTTTATATGTCAATCATGTAGCATATATGTCAACAAAGGGAGCAACAACAGGAATAGGAGAAAATGGAGGAAAAATACAATGTGATCTGACCATGGGAGGCATGAGAGAGGGAGAGGTTTTTATACCCTTGCCCTATTAGTATGGTTACCGAAGCACTCTTGAGGAATGTAGTCTTCCTTAAAATCTATGCTCAGGATATATCCTTGAAGGCACACTCTAATTTGTTGGCACAGCTGATTTGTGGGTTGAATGTCCATTAATATTCATTTTGTGTCGGTCCTAACACGTGGTATAGGCCCACTAAGGAGGATACATATTTTGTCACTGGCCTATCTAGGAGAGGGGAGGATTTTCTCGAGTTCCCTTATGTCCCCCATGGGGTTGCAATAGAGAGTCAACTTATCTACTCTTAGAGATATATGTTGGGGGTCATGTAATCCATCCAACAAATTTTCAGTTGTGTGGTGGACAACGTCGAATTGCTTCTTTTGTTGCACAGGGGGTTAGGTGCCTCTCATTATTAGTGACCACCATTTCACACCATACTAATGATGGGAAACACATTAGTTTCCCACTTTTGATTTATTTCGATTCTTTGATGCAGGTACCGCAATGTATCAAATGGTATGTAATTTTTTTGAGGCAGTTTTGTAGGGCTTTAAATAGATGTCATGAGATGATACATGGGAGGACGAACATCCCTATTGCTTCAAACATTTTTTTATTTATTTTTTGAGAGGTTTCTAGAGATTATTCCTACATTTGACCCTCACCCTCCTACATCGATGATTGAGCTGTGAATGTGCATGTGGGACCAAATGATGCCAAAGAGGGGCCTGCCAGATTATCCGCCGAGGATTTCTACCCAGGCACTACTGCTAGTTGCGAGTGAGGATGACCAAACGTTTATTGTAGTGTCATGTTCGTATGCAGGGATGGATTGGAGACAGTTTACCTACATCTTATTCATGCCAGATAAGCATGCATATGATAGAGGTAATATTAATGTTTTCTTTAAATTAATCTAGTTTCATTTTATTATCTTAATTAATTATAATAGAAATTATTCTATCATGTTCCTTAACTTGTTTATTAAATTGTTTAATGAAATTATCTAATGTATTTTGTGTACTATATATTTTGTAGACATCAACACATTTGTTGGGGACATGCCTGCTCCCCCACTGGAGGTATCATATGTAGAGATGGACGAGGCCCAAGAGGGTGATACACATCCTCAAATGTAGAGGGGCATGGGCATTCGGGCCCGTAGGGAAGGTCTCAAATTTAGGATGGAATATTCTGGTTGACTATATAGACTTTTCATTGAGGAGGGAGTCCACCTTATGAGGGCTCAAGACATCAGGGTAGATACTAGGCTCCTAGAGCTCTTCAGGGACTTTCTGCATGATATGACAACTCTTATGCATCATATCATTAGAGTTACTAGGTTATTGGCAGTGAGGAAGGATGTAGGCCATGCAACATATACGCCACATCAGTCATCACGCATTGTATCTTGTCGTATCATAATGATGAGGGTGGCAATAATTCTTCTGGTAGTTCTACCTCATTGGATCATGGTCAGGGTGCTAATTATCCTTCTAGTAGTTGTCTAGCTCCTCATCATTCACCTCATGATGATCATCCAATACTGGCAGTGGTTCCTCATGTTTCTCCTAAGAGAGCAGATCAACCAACACCTTCTCCTCCACCTGATAGTTCGACTATTGAGGCACTACTTGACCACGCTATAGACTAGGTTGCCACTACTAGAGTCGGTTGTATCATATATTCGATAGAAGTTATTTGACTTATTTATATATATCTGTGTGTGTGTGTGTACATGATGTATATGTTCGTGTTGATGTGTATATTGTTAGGTCATGCTATAAATGTTCATTTAATGTGCTTGAAGATAGATATGTATGTGATAGAAATTATTTGACATGATATGTCTATTAAATTAAGGATGTGTCTGATGATGATGTTATATTATAATGCTTGTTCTTTGTTAGATATGATCACGATGATGATGCCTTGTTAGATTATTATATTTATATGCTAGCTAGTGGTGTTTATATGTTTTAGAGGTGTACATAATTAGATTATGGTAGTGAAGTTGAATTTGTATCTTTGATTATATTTATGTTTGTTAGATGATTATCATCGTGATTTTTATTTTTATGAAATAATATTTATTATATATTATGTATTGGTGAACTTGTATAAAAATGTTGTATATGAAATTACATGGAAAATGACTTACTTTAAAAAAATGCAAAGATTTTTTTTTTATAAATTACAAAGTTTAGTATGGTTGAAACTATAATTGTAAAATTACCATAAATATTTTTCTATTGCTTAGATAATTCATTGATATGCATTCAAACGTAATTAGTAAAATATTTCAATACACACAAGGAAAAAATAATTAAAAGTAAAATATTTTAGTTAGTTCTTAATTAGATGAAAATGTGTAACTCATTTAATTTTTAATATAAAATATTAATAATAATAAACTATTCAAAAATACAATTTAAACAATGAAAACATACACTATGTTCAATCTATATCTAGAGATAGGAAACCATTATAGATCTATCTTAATCACAAATTTATCAATCAATAAAAAAGATTAAATCTTTGGACATGTACGTTCATTTTGGTGCTATTTTGGTTCTTTATTTTCAATTGTGGTTTAAATTTATCTTTCTTTTAAATAATAATATGAGTTAAATAATACAAAAATCATACTATATTAGATTTAACTTTTTGACAAATAATATATTTGATTATTTCTTAATTAACAACTCAAGAAATATTATTTTTTACATTTCTCCTAGCTAATATTACATCATGTTCATAATGATAAAGAACTATCTACTTTAAATAGTTTATTTATAAATACATATAAATAGATATTTATTTTACATAATCTAAATAGGAAAGAAGATTGCATCACGAAGTGTATTAAAAGTCAAACAAATCCATCTTAATCACCATCACAATATTTATCATTTAATTGTTAACCAGAAAATATTTATTAATTCAGCTTTCATTTATAATTACCATTGAAAGAAAAGTCAAAACTCTTCAATTATCCACAAAGAAAAAATTAAAATCTCTCATGCATCCATGCAAGCCCATTTGTTTCTCTTATTTTCCATAAAAAGATGTAATCAAGATTTTATACATGCATAAGATCTCCTTTTAGTTTACATAATGTTGCAAGAACTAGAATTTAAATATAGTAAACATGACTTTACCTCTCATGTCAAGAATTAATCTTACATATTAATACACATTTTTTTCATTATTAAAGTCCTCATAGATTTATCACTACATGATTTATATTGATTTTGAAATAAACAAGAAGAAAAAACATGTGAATTGATTAATAAACCTATAAGGATCTAAATCTAGAATAAATGTTTATTGTTGTTTCCAAATTCCCTATTTTCTCGTTTTGGTTATATTCTTCTCATTTTCCTATTTGAGAAGGATTGTGACCTCGAATCCTTATTATCATAGATATTGTACACCATGTTTTAAACTACATTTATATTTATCGGGATATATTGCATAGTGAAAATAAGGGAGCTTATTTTACTATATTCAAAAACTTTGATGATGGTTGTAGTAGACCTCTTAGTACACATATATAACACATACGTGATTTTCCTTCTCCATTTTCTATCACTTTGTGAGTTATTTTAGATTGATAGTCACGATGTCATTTGAGAAAGGAGATAATATGAGTATATTTAGATTGACATCTTAATAACATATAGTTATAAATTGATAACTCATGCTTGGAATTACAATCTTTTGATTCATCATGATGTCTATCCAAAGCCTATAGAAGAATTCTATTGTAAATTAGATTTAAATACATTAAGAAAATATGTTAAAATTTTAATTTTTAAATTATAAATTACACAATTGGAAATACATCGTTTTAAGTGTAAAAATGTTTCCACTGCAAAAAAACATGTAAAAACATTTATGAATCTTACCAGTTATATAAAATGTCAACAAGAGAAAAAAAATGTAGAAATCAAGTTGTATATTTGTAATTTCTCATGAATTATTAATCAAAATCACAAGACACAAACTTTACTGCTCTACGAACATTAATTCATAATTTAGAACAAAAATCTCATACATGCAATAAAAAATCACACACATGCAAATACTATTTTTCCCGGCGAAAGAAAACTACTAAAAACCCCAATGCCTTCTTGCGTTAATTTGATAAATAGAAGTGTATTACAATCCCTTTTCTCAACTGAGGTCAACCTGCAAGTGAATAACCTATCTCTCTGGTCACTGAGAAGCTCTGACCTAGACTTAGTTAATTTCAGCCTCTACTTGAGCCCTTATTTTCTTTCATAATTCCTAAGGAAATAGGCCCCTATTATTATGAATTTCCTCCAAAATCCTTGCGCAATTCCTTAGGGTTGATCACTTTACCTCGTGCAACACCTGTAGACTCAACTAGTTTACAACTACTGGTTAACTTCCTTGGAAACTCCACAACAACTGTCCAACTCGTATAATTTGCATGCATGAGATAATTATTAGTTGATTGATCAATTAACTAGATGATTTTTGAGTTAGATTAATGTCCCACTACTTAACTGACCAACAACAACTAGTTCTATTAATAGTTAGAACTAACTTAATTGATTACAATTGAAATTAACTCAACCAAGGCTCCTAAAATTTAGGAATCACTACATACAATTGAACTTCATGCCCTTAACTTGAATTAACTGAGCTAGACTCCTATTATTTAGGAATCAACACAAGAAAACGAAACTTCAACTCATTAACTTGAATTGAGTGTTCTTAAATGAGTGACAAGAGCCATGTCACCTAAATAACTCCTCCAAGTTGTCTGCTAATGTGGAATTTCGAATTTCCTCAATTTGATTAAGGTAAAATAAACATTGAGACTTTCTTGTTTCATTTTCAATACTCCCTCTCAAAAAGAAAGGGATTATCAACCACCCTTATCCTGCACATGTGGAATGTATTGCATGCAACATATCTCACTGTTGTTGCTTGTACTGCAACATTCACAACTAAGAAGCATAAAAAAAATGAATCAAGTGTGTTTGCAACTGTCTATTGGTAAATTTGTGATGTTTTTGACTCTGCTACTAAGCCTCTTCCTCTATTCAACACTCCTCTGCACTCCTCAATATGTGACTAACATTGATCCTCGTGCTATTGAATATTATGGGCCCACATAGCAAGGTAATGATCCATGAGGAGAATGCATCAATGGAACTTGCCAAAATTTCTACAACTCTTCGACTAAGGATTTAAATCGATCCACCTAACTCTTGGAGGTATAACTGCATGTGCTCCCTCTGCAGACTTGGATTGAACTATCCCCTTATCAAAGGTCTTCTCTTTAGTGGATGTATCCACACTTCCTCCTCTCTACCTCTTTATTTGTGGTTGCTCCAAAACTTCTTGAGGTTCCTTATGACGCTGCATGTTGAGAGGTATAACTTGCTCCCTCTTAACCACCATATCTCTAGTCTTTGCCTTGCTCCTCAAGTTTGTGCATGCATCTTCTACCTCAAGTTCATACAGTTTCTTGACTCAAACGCTGATATTCTTCACCTGTCCCATGGCTATGTGTCTCATGAATGCCTTGCCTTTGCTGAAGATCACATCATAACCACAATCCTCCAAAATTGCAACAAAGATGAGAGTTTCTTTATGCTTGGAATGAACATGACATCCTTGAGTCTGAGAGGGGATATTGACTCCCTCTGAAAGGTGACTATACCAATATTCATCTCATTGTACCTTCTGTCGTCTCCAAACTCAATATTCATCTTGAGATTTTTATCTTCCAAGTCACTAAAAAAATCTCTACACCAAGTTACGTGGAATGAGGCACCTCAATCCAAGTACCAGAAGCTCCTAATCATAGTGTTGGTCATGCATGTGATAAGGGTGAAATCTAGCTCAAACTGTGAAGCCAAAGCTTCACCTGTTGTTGCTACTACAGACTCCTTCTTGCTAGAATTTTTGTGTGGACACTTAGTAGCATAATGCTCAAATTCATGACAAATGAAGCATTTAATTTTGGACAAGTATTTATTCTTGTCCTCTTTGCTAGATTCAGCCTCACCTTGGGACTTCTTTCCCTTAGCCTTCATTCCTTTATTGATTAGAGAAAAGTATGCTTCCTCTTCTTTAGAGGAGGTGCCATCTGTGATATTATGTCTTATTTTCTTTTGTACCAAATCAGACCATAAGCACTCCCGATTTGGTAGTTTCTCCCTCCCATTCACCGAGTCTTGATTGTTATGCCAGCTCTTGGGAAGTTCGAAAAGGGTTAGGCTTACCAAGTCATCTTCAAGCACAGTAACACTGACCTCACCCAATTCATCATGACATTGTGTGAACCTGCTCAGATGCTACAGTGTAGTTTCATTTTTTTGCAACTTTATACTTCAAAGTTTATCCTTGAGCGTGAGCTTCCTATGGTCACCAGTATTCTCGAACAATTCTATCAGTGCTTTCCAAATCATGATTGGATATTATTTTTCGTGGAGACTCAATACAAAATTATGATGTACCCCCTTCAATGTTATTCTCCTCACCTTGGCTACACCTTTCTTAAATTGTACAAGGTACTGAACATTAGTTTTTGGTGGTCTTGGAATATTTTTCTTGACATATTTAAGTAATTCGTTTTCATCCAATACTACCTCCATGTGGTCCTTCCATGCAACAAAATTTAAGGTGCCTTCTAAGGAATAATGTAGCCTTAGTCTATTTAAGCCCACCTTCTCAGCTTTGAAGAAATCATGCTACACCAATCCTTAAATTCAAACCTCTACGAAACAAATTCGAATTTCCTACTCTAATGTGAATCCATCTCTGATACCATGTAGAAATTAGGTTGTAGATTTGCAACTACTCATGAAGTTTTAATCAAAATCATAAGACACAAACCTACTCTACTACTCTATGGACATTAATTCACAATTTAGAACAAAAATCCCAGACATGCAATAAGAATTTAGGAAAATTCAAATAGTATTTTTCCCGGGGAAAGAAAAATGCTAAGAATCCCAATGCCTACTTGCATTAATTTGACGAATAGAGATATATTACAATTCCTTTGCTCAAGTGAGCTCAACCTGCAAGTGCATAACTTATATCTCTGCTCACTGAGAAGTGTTGAACCAGACTTAGTCAATTTTAGCCTCTTCTTGAGCCCTTATTTCCTTGCAAAATTCCTAAGGAAATAAGCTCCTATTAATTAGGAATTTCCTCTAAAATGATTGAACAATTCCTCATGCAACACCTGTACAATCAACTAGTTTATAATTATTGGTTAACTTCCTTGGAAAATCCACCACAACTCAGCAACTCGTATTCTTTGCATGCATGAGATAATTATTAGTCGAATGATAAATTAACTAGATGATCAATAAGTTATCCTGATCTCCCACTACTTAATTGACCACCAACTAGTTCTATTAATAGTTAGAACTAATTTAACTTACTACAACTAAAATTAACTCAATCTAGGATCCTAAAATTTACGAATCACGACATATAACTGAATTTAATGCCTTGAACTTGAATTAATTGACTCGCTAGACTCCTATTTTTTAGGAATCAACACATACAAGTTGAACTTCAACTGATTAACTTGAATTGATTGCTCTTAATTAAGTGACAAGAGCCATGTCACCTAAGTATTTCCTCCAAGTGGTTTGCTGATGTGAAATTTTGAATTTCCTCAATTTGATTAAGGAAAAATAAAAATTGAGACTTTCTTGCTACATTTTCAACAAAAAATAATATAATTAGCCAAAAAAAAAACATACAATAATAGTATAAATGATGAAATAACACAAGTACACATCACTCTCCATTTTCATCACCCTGATTATCTTTCTCGCTTGGAACTACAACATTGTTGTTCTCAAAAAAAAAATTGATCTAGGGTTGCATCTTAATATGAAGCACCAATCCCTATCCAACACATCTCGGTAAAAAAACACCTAGTTGTAGTGTTTAGGGAAAACATAGGGCTCCCTTTCTTCATGCCACATATTTCTAGAGTTAATAGATATCATCTCACTATCATGTTCTTCCTTTACATTATTCCAATCAAAGGTGTCCCACCACATGCACTTAAAAATAATACATTGGAATGAAGAGAAGTCCACTTGAATGATCTCTTGTATCTTTCTAATGTAACCTAATGTCCCCTATATTATGTTTTTTTTGTGGTAGCTAGCATGACTAGATTGGTCAAACGTAAATTGCACTCCACAGTCTTGTGTCATGCATCCATCATCAACATCCGTTCTAGAAAAATGATGTCAATATGCCCACATATATGGGAAAAAATGCATCTATGAAAAAAATGAAAACATCATAGTGTCATGTGTCTAATAACTTGAACATAATCAAAATATAAAATATAGATGCTACAATTCAAAAGTGCATTATGAAGTTAAAAATGTACAGAAAGAGATTATTACTAAATTGTTGCACCCAATCGCTATGTTAAACATGTGGGTAATGACTACATACACCATATTTATCTCTGACTTCATCAACAATCGAACTATTAGGGCTTGTCATTGGCATATTTCTTTTAAATGATCGGGATAAGGCACACTTATACCATTCAACCGTTTGAATTCTTTCTTGTCACTCCCCCATTTCCTCCTCCTCTGCTTGTACAATTTAACACACATTGTGTCGCTTCCATATTGTAAAGAATGAATTTGTTGATGACTTCAATTTATGAATTCACTAATGAAATCAAACAAACATATATAGTACATATGAGATTAAAATATGCATTAATATGAAGTTTACTGTGAATAGTTATTGCGTATAAATTTGACAATTGATAAGTCACTTACTCTTTATCACGTGCCTATTTACATTCATTGAGAGAACCTCCCCTTCTCTTTTTTCTTCATCCCTTTTTTCATCCCAAATTTCTATACCTGGTGTGTTGTCAATCTACTTGATGTAATCACTGGCATAATAGAAAGACTCATAAGATATATAACCCTCAGGTTTTTCCCTTTGTTGAACAGAACCCTTTTAATTTATTCACTTACCTCTCTAAGAAGAAACACCAACAATAAGAAACCACCCCAACTAATTCATCCTCATCTACTAGGTGAATTATAATATGAACCTGCAAGTCCATGAAACTCATCGATAGTTCCTTCTCAAACATACAAACAATCTCAGGTATCTCTTGATGCCACCATGGAATGATAGGAATATTAATCTCCTTTGATGTGATCCAATGTACAAATGTAGATAATTTAGGTATGGCACATCGTAGGTCTTGGGGGAATTCATGGTTCACACACCCATGTACGAGAAAATGATAATGAAACCGCACAATAAAAAATACATTATACAAAAATTAACTATAAAATATTCCATTTCATATAAATAAAACATACAATAAAATATGTTTTTGACATACATACTCTTAGAAGGTTCAAATGGTCATACAATTTTAACCCTGACAAATGGTCTTCCATAATGAAGTAGCACCATAGTAAAGACCCATATAAAGAAGGAATCCTCACACCCATTATAACTTCCTTTTCCAAAGAAAGATTCTCTTTCTTTAAAATCCATGGGACATCACCTTCGTTGAAATACCAAGAGGGAGTAGCGTCTCCTCTAGTTTCATGTCCTAGCCAATATTTCTTTTTAGTTTTTCAAGAAACAAGATCTTTCTTAACATCCAACGTGTCATTTTCTTTCCATTATATGTTCCTCCATAAATACGATGAACCATTTTTAAATATATGCACGGGATTTAGTAAGTGGGCAATCTTAAGATTCCCCCAATATCGGAGCTCATAAAAGACATATTTCATTTTAATCCTAATGGGAAATTTCTCAACATTGGTTTCGAAGAGCTCTAGATCATCGAACATAGGCTCCAAATTTGAATCGAACATTTCTGCAAACTCTTTATCCTTCTATCTCTCATATGCTCTAATCCATTCAATTGGTGTCATTATTACAGGCCTTTGGGTTCTCTATGGTTTACCATTGAAAGTTGATGTTTCTCTTCTATAAGGTTGTTATTATAGGAGGAATACCCTGGAGAATTCATACACTTCTTTTCGTAGGTGGTCAAACCACCTAGCCTTCAAAGAAGGTCCACACCATTTACATCCATGATAACCTTTTGTAACAACACCTGCAAAACTACTGTATACAGGCCATGTTATCAATCATGAAGATTTGAACAATTGCAGTGAATTAAATTAATATGTGAAACAATATTATTACGTATATAAGAAAATCAATAAAAAATGTAATTTACGATAGAAAACTCCTAAGCATGGATAATAATGTATGTTATAAGAACATATGCCATACAATGTAAAAATCCTCTTTGTTGTGATGGGCATTGATATATTGTACACATATATCCCTTCCCATAATTCCTTCAATTCCTCTACCAATGGTTGTAAGAAGACATGCATATTCTTTACTTGTCTTCTACCAGGGACTATGACAGCCAACATAAGATGTTCATTCTTCATGTAAAACCACGGGGGGATATTGTTATTGATCACTACTACATGCCAAACATAATAGTTGGTGTTTTGGAGGGAACATCAGATGACATCATCCATGGCTATGCTAATTCATAGACTTCGTACTTCATCCTTGAAATTTTTCGGGCCATGTATCCTCGATATGCTTCATGGTTATTGAATTTGTTTGGATTTCCATAACTCTTGACTCACTTCTATGTGAGGCATGCCATCCCTGCAACATAGATAAGTATTTGCAATGAAAGAGCCTTTGAATCCTTGGGATGACAGGCACATGCCTTAATATATTATGAGGAGGACCATGCGATTTACCCATTCTTTTATATTTATGGTACGTGTCATGCCCACATTTCAGACATCTCTTTTTGTCTGCATATTCTTGTAACACTCGTCCCTTGTCTATAAACTATTGTAAACCTAAGCTGAGAAAAGCTAGGTATAATGTGTAATATGAAAAGAAATTGCAGTATTAAATAATTAATAAATTAATCACTTGGAAAAAGTGAGACACCAAGAGATGATATTCTTGCCAAAGCCCATTGAGGAATGGGATAGGATAAATCTTTCATGATAAAGCTTTTAGATATGATTATAGAAAAGCTTGGATGGATTGAAGATAGATATCCATGAGATGGATTGGAGACAAATATCCATCAAGATAAACATAAAGGCTTTGGGGGAGATAAAGGAAAGCTTTTATGAGGAAAAGCTTCGCAGGAGATAAAGGCGAGATTTTCCAAAAAAGACCTAGGAAAATGGATACAAATCCATAAAAGTGGGACGCCGCTTAAGGAAACTATATCATGAAAGGGGGTATTAAATATACATTGCATATATCAATTGGAGGCAATTGATCCATGGAAAGAACATCAGATCAAGGGGAATCAGAAGTGATTCATGGTTGGGCGGTGGTGCTCTACTCTCCAAGTGATGTTCTACTTCTTTCCTGGTTGGATACTCTTGCATGGATATTTTGTGTGTTGATTTCTTACTCTCTCTCAGTTATAGTTCTAGTTTGTCTATGAGAAAACTGCTTAAGTTTCTTCACCATGAGAATGTTTAAATGAACTAGATGAGATTCTTATATATTAGTAGATTTACTGGAGTTTCCCTCCATTCTGGTGGGATTCACTTGCATGGTATATGTTTTATGTTAATCCTTACTTATTGGGATGTTAAATCATACAGTTCAATTATATGGATGGCTAAATTAGTTCTCTTATGGAAATGATGGATTGAATAATGCATGTGACTCTTGTGTGATCACATATGCATGTCAAGGTTATTATGATCATCATTATTTTAATAAGGATGGATAGTATGTGCTAGCGTTATGCAAATGTTTATGCAGGTGGAACAGTTATGGAGGAATGCCTCCAATAGTATTTTTGATGATTCGCACTTGTCTATGTCATGCATAATGAAGCTAGAGGCTCTTGCATGTTGCATAAAGAATTGATGGTGTGCCATGTTTCATATGGATATTAGAATTTTGATCATGATTCCTAGCCTTATTAGCTATAGAAAACTCAAACATTATTCTAAGTATGTTGGCATATGTTGGGCCTCTGTTTTCCCTTTGCTTTATATCACCTTTTACTCGAAATCACTAATGATTTTGTTTAGCTTGACTAATCATTGTCATAGTTTTGTTCATTCTCGGAGATAATAAGTAAGTATTTTCTATTCCTTTGTTTTAATGAGATTTAAACATTAAAGGCATATTTAATAGTATGTGTGTTTGCAGGTTTACAAAGTTGATTATAAGCCTATTCTGATAGAGGCGAAGTTCCTGCATCACACATTCTTGCACTAGTACCGATAGGATTCCTGCACCACATGTTCCTGCACCAGTTCAGATTTTACAACTTCCAACTGAATTCGTAGTAATTTCTTGACAGCGGATTTATTCCTTGATTTCCACGTCGATCGTTGTGAATCTCAAAATTCTGAATCATGGGTTTTTTTTTCTAGTATAGGAATTTGGGTAAACTGCAGGCCGTTTTCAGAAATGTTTAATGGCTGAGGAGATACAAAGAGGTCTTTGGAGGCAGTTTGTTAAAAATACCAATTTTTCCAAAAATCTAGAAAACACCTAGGTTTGGAAAATTCGTATTAAATCTCTATTTTTTTAATAGGGGAACGGTTGTACTTCTATTCTATTTAATTATAATTAGTTGGGATAAAATCGGCATGATTGTTTACAAAGGATACGATTAATTATCATGTGAACATATTATAAAAGGAGGAGTGATTATGCACGTAAGGGGAGAGGCGATAACAGGAATAATCAAGGAAGAAAGTGATCCTTAAGTTGATTTAGGGCTTAGCCAATCCACTACTAAATTTTGCCTCTTTATGAGGAAGACTTAAAAGAATGTAGAAATTAATCTAAATGCAAACTTATTCTAAGATGAAAGCAAAATGAACTATCTTAATCCTATCTCAATTAGGCAGATATAGATCTAACCCAACCAAGAGCAAGATATTTAAAGTATTGGGATTTAAATGCCTTGTTTATAATAAATATCAAGTTAGTGAAGTAGTTCATTAACTCACATTATGGATACCAAATCACATCCTATTGATACCTCTTAACTGAAATAATCAATCAATAACACTCAGGGAAAAGTTCACAGAATGATTTTGATCATTTAATCAGTAACTTGAATTATTAAATAATAATATGCGGAAGAAGTTCTCAACATATCACTATTTATTAAACCAGTATTAAAAGACATATTTATGATTAAATAGTTACTCAGAAATCAAAATTCAACCCATAAGAGAATAGATAAATAATAACATAAAATAGAGACAAATTACCCATATCGACAAAAGTGCACAAATATGTAAGTAAATTGACACAATTTTGTCATCATAAAATGAAACCAGCATTTAAAATAATAGTATTCGAAATAACAATTTTATTGAATCCATTTCTCCATCTTCTGTCTCTAATGGTCCTTTACAGTGCCTAAGCTTCTACTTTCAAAACCAAAACTACAATAGTGCAAACTTTGTCCATTATACATAACTCAGAATGTAAAAGAAAAACCTCAATAATCTCCAGATTTGAGATTCCACTCCTCCCACCTACAACTCTAAATCCTTATTACAAAAGTGCTTTTAGAATTCCATAATTGCAGAGGAGAGCAACCCCTTTTACATTATGCATTCTGCCATTTATAATATTTCCAAAGGTATTTTTGAGAGGAAATTTTGTTGAAGAAAAAATTTGTCCAATCAATTTTATTTACTCAACATTCTCATCTTTAATTGCTAAAGTATTCTCATTGATTGCGATCTTTTTTTCCATATCTCTTCTACTGTGCAAAAAGAATAAAAAATAAATTAAGATGCAATAATAAAATCAAAATGCCATTTCTAGTATTAAAACAAATCCAATCAAATGCAATTAATTAAATAATTGAAAATAAAATACAAGCTTTTTATTGATGTCTGGGATGGTTTAATTGGCCAAGGATATCAATTATGAATGGATCTGCATTCAGAAGAGGCTTGGACAAATGAAAATGCAAAAAACAAAACTCAGAAAATTAATTTTGTTTTAAAAATTCGGATCTTGATCTTCTACCTAATTTTTGACCCAATAAATCACTTAATCTATTAATGAAAGCTCTTCAAAAATGTTCTCCTTGATTTTATCTTTCCAATGAGCCATCTTGGGCCTCATTTGACCAAATGTAACTCAATCTATGAACTTCCAAAGTTGATGGATCAAATCTGACATAATTCTAGAAATTCTGTTGCTGGGCTAAAAAATTAGAATTTTGATTAAGTTCTAATCCTCAATTAGATTCTAATTATCTAATAATTAATTCTAATTTAATGGTTAATCATAATTTAAACTAATGATTTAATAAACTATTTATTAATTAATAT
>APFE030369247.1:92648-131723 GCA_000404065.3 Pinus taeda
AATCCTCATGCTTTATGATTTGGCCGTATGAGTAAAAAAAATGAAAAATGTTAGCAATAATTAACTAGGGGTTAATATTTAAAATAAATGTGTTATTGAACTAATTTAATTACAAAAATGGAATATTGTACATTTTACGCATTTCAACCTAGGCTACATAAATTATTAGACTTCAAAGGAGTTTCATTTATAAACCAGTGGACCAAGTGAGGTAAAACAAGCATCAATGGGAAGCTTCTAAAAAATTGATTTTAAAAAGGCAATCAAAACAAGAATATAAAGAAAATTAAAAATTAAAAAAATTGTAGGATAATCAACTTAATAAAAATCCCAAAAGGCGTTTAGCCAAAAATTTTATAGAAAGGGTTCCCATTATTTGAAGTGAACAAATAAAAAATGGGGGGGTTGTGTTTTACCACAACAATGGCAGCATACAGGAGAAGAACCAATTATCTCTATTTGATATGAATGAGATTTTCCTAAAATCAAAGTAAAAATAATTAAAGAAGAGAAAATTATTTTTTGGAATGCTTGACCAGGTCCATTAATCTGAATAAAAGTAAAAATCATCTTACTGTAATTTTTTTTTAAATTCTTCATAAATTAAAATATTTTAAAACTTTATATCAGTCCTTAATTAGTTGTAGATATAAAGCAAAGGGTCACTTTATAGCTTAGCTTTTAAAATATACTTATTTGTCACAGGTAGAACCACTGCTGCCAGTAAACATCTATAGTCTCGATAGGGTTAACTTTTAATCATCAATGATTCAGAATCCCATCTATTTAAGAATTATTGACCTAGAGATAAATCCATTTATATATGTTTATTTTCTTTATATTTGTTTTTTTATTTTTTTAGTTCTTAAAAGCCATTGTCCTACTCTGGTAGCCAGATATTTGACAATGCCATTCACTCGTTATAATTGGATTGAACAAGCTGGCTTGTGATGAGACCCTTTGTCTTATAATTTTTTGCAATCATAAGCTATTACCCTAGTTTGTTTAACAGTGTTGGTAATGTCAGTGTATTTTTCCCCTATGTTCATGGTAAGTACGCTCATGATGAGACCTTTTATCTCTCAACCTTAAATATATTTCTGGATTACACTCTAGAAAAATAAGACTCTTTGGGACAAGGAGAATCATTGACTCCTTAAGAGTTAAGAATGGCAATTTCAGAATTAAAGGTGTTTTGCTGTAAAGTGTCTTTACTTTGTTAAAAATAACTTTTCTTGACCGATAATAGAACTTTGAAAGATCTTAATAAAATATTGAAATCTCAAAATGATTACAATTTTGATGAAAAAGAGTCTTTTCAGATTTTATGATACTTTGTCAACTTCTCTTGATTGGTAATCTATTCCTTAAGTATGTCTACCTTTATAATAAGAAAAACAAACTTTATTAAGATATTTTAAGGAAAAGCTAATAGGTGACTATTAACAATTTTTTCCTATGTATGTTGACCATTGTTAGGTAATAAGAAGGCCTTCTATATAAATCATCATAGAGTCACCAAAATTAAAACTGAAAACAAAAGGAAAATAATTCTTAAGCTAAAGTGAGAAAAGAAATCAGCAAACAAAAATAAAAATGAAGAAATTTAAAAGTGGAAAGGAAAATCCAAGTTTTTGAAAGATAAACTCTAATAAGAATGTTTATACCAATGTCTCAACAAAATGAAGTAAAGGAAAATAATCATGTAATCATTCCTTCTTATGTCGAGATTTAGATAAATTTTACCATATAGGGTTGTAAATGTTTTAGGTTGTTTAAATAGAAGTGATGATAAAATTCAGCCACAATAAAAACTTTGTCTTATGTCAATCTTCTTGTTTCAAAGCATCATCTTAATCATTTTCTAATAAAAGGAATGCTTTAAAGAAACAGATTAAAGGTTCAGGAACTTCCTAGTGTAGTTGTTTCAACGAAGATTATCGCTGCTTCTCAAAAGAAAACAAAGAAAAGAGTATAAGACTTCCAAAATATGATCTAGAAGATGATTCAAAGCTTTTATGAAGAGCTGCAAAATAGAATTATATATCAATAGAATTTAAAAACAAAACTAAAACTAAAGTAACAAAATGGAAATTAATGAAAGTGGGTACATGAATCTTACCTTTGGATGATTGCATTTGATTTTACCTGAAATGTATCAGTTTTCCAATACTAGCTGACTTCTTCTTTTAGTTAACATTAAAACATGAAGTCAAACTAACCAAAATCTTATAACCCAAAATCAATATTTATTTTATTTAAACTAAATCAATTAGTAAAATGTAAAAAATGGAATGCTTTATGTTCAAGGGAATCGAAATTAAAACAAATACATCAGAAATTAGAATGAGAATTTGGAGTAATGAATGTTCTAAAAATATTTTAAGTTTCATATAAATTCCATGATTTTTATAAATTGGCCAGAATTAAGACCAAATCCAAGATAATGAAATTTAAATGTGAAGATAGAGAGGTCTTGAATTTCATATTTAATTATGGAATTATATCTTTAAAACTGAAATATATGAGAAATTGAAATGATTTAAATATGTTGCAAGTTTGTCATCAATTGCTTTAGTATCATAGCGGTTACCCAAAATTGCTTTAAAATATTGTATACAACACAATGCCTTATCGGATGATTCGTATTCACCATGCTTAAAGTTCAATCTACAAAATTTCACCTTTGTTAATATGTCATATATCGATTTAAATGTTAATGGCATAGAGGCATGCAGTGGTGTCTATCTCATCAGAAGTTGCAATGACAAATTGGCGATATGAGAACATGCGATGAGAATATATGCATTGAGATGGAGCGATCATAGTATTGAATAATTGTTATATCAAGGATCGGGGAATAGTCACATCGTTCTTTATACTTCACACATCGTACATCGCACATCACACATCGCAGATCTGGAATAGTGACATGACCATGAATAAAAATGCGATGAAGTGATTGCGAAATCGACATATCAGAATATCGGAAAATAGTCATGTCGGGAATGCCAATATGATTCTTGCGATAGTGAGAATATGATGGATAATGTGGCTTTTAAGTGGGACCGGTTTTGGACCTCAAAAGAAATCGGTGATCGGCAATCTTAAGTACACGATGTAATATTCTTAATACGCCGATATGCGATGAAAAATGGACCCAATAAATTTATTATGAGATTTTAATATCATATTGGATCCGAGACATCGGTACTTTTAAAATTATGCCCCTACCATTATTGCGATTGAACAGACACGATATTTCTTATGAACTTGATTTAAATTTGATATCGGGTCCCGAATTACGTTGACATCACAATATTGGTAAAGTCATTTTATCATAGATCAACGATTCAAGATATGGATGATGTGATATCGAAATGAAATAATTAATGAAGATGAGCGGGATGAGAATGTTGTGAATATATATTCACTGTAGTATCAGCAATATGAAAATCAGGTTGAAATGTTTCTGATATGAATCCCGTGATATTGTTTTAAATTTCAATTGGGTTTTCTAAATGAATGAAAACAAAGTTAAAGAATGCTCAAATTCTAATGATCACAAATAAAATTTCTCTGAACCTGTTGCAAATTTGAACTGGGTTTGTTGCTTACTTCAAGTTTTGAAAACAAATGAAAACCTGCAAATAAAACAGAACAAGAATAAAAATAAACTAAGGAAAAGAGAAACTAATAATAGATGAAAATGAACTTCTCATGCGTTCCTAGAAAGAAATTCTTTGTAGCTTTTACCTCATGAAACTTCAAATTCTTCCTTCAATTTATCAAAATTTTGACTTTGTTCAAAATCATCTCATTATTTATTCTAATTTAGAGTGGGCAATCAAACTGAAAGAAATCAATTATTCATGTTCAGAAAATTGAAATTCATAGAATCCATCGGAAACGAAAATGAGAATATGATCCATTTTGAATTGCAACAACAATTTATTACCTCTCCTCATTCCGAATTAACTTGAGAAAAATTTGTATTGTTATAGTGACTTTTCAATGACTTTAGTAAATAAATATGATGCATATTGCAACATTAGATAAAAAACTAAAGATCATAATAGAATAAAGCCACTCATTATGAGAGAATATAATTACAGATTCAAATGTGTGCACATAATAGTGTGGATACTCTTAAGGTCATTTTAACCAATTTTGAGGAAAATAAGCATAAGCTTCATGTGATTACAGCGAAAAGTTAGACTGAATAATAATGATTGAATTGGAATTAAGCTTATAATAGACAGTCATACATTCCATGGGATAATGAGATCATGAAGTTTTATATCCTCAAAATCCTTAACAAATAAATTTCAGAAGAAAATCTGATAAGGACATCTCGAAATGGAGAAAAGTGGCTTTGAGGGGATTGGTGCCAAGTGCAAACTCAATTGAATTTAGTCAAGGCATTATTCAAAATAGGTAGAGTAGATGTATTGCTGCAATAAATTTTGATTTTTAAAAATGGGAACCAAGAATTAAAAAGTTTCTGATGAGAAGAAAATGTTTCACTCAACATGAATGAGAAGGGTTGATTGCTTTGCTTTTTTCTTTATCTGCAGAACTATTAAGAATAAAATTAACTACATAACATAAACAAACTAAATTAATTCTACTGCTATTCTAACTATATACATGAAAATGATTAGGTATAGTCATATTTTCAATGTAACCACTTTCTCATTTTAATTCCTGCATAGATGTACAGTTCAAATGTTAGTAATAGAAATACAAATATAATTAAAGTAAGAAAGATAAATATGAAATCAGAATGTACAGTTATTGTTAGCAGCTTATTTACAATCACCTTCTTTTGAAATGTCTTTTCCAACTAAATTCCAATTGGATCATCAAAACCTGGATGGGTTTCCATTAAGGATTGGAAAATGTTTAAAAGAGAAGATGACATGCTAGATTGTGGATATGAGCTTTTAAATTCGAAGGTCTGGAAAAAATTGTTAGTGTTATGTGTAAGTGTTAAACTATTAATAATCTTCCATGAAGGAAAACTTTCCAAACCATTTTCAAATAGGCTAATGAAAAATAGATGGAAATCTATCAAATAAAATGGAAAATTATTAATTGGATGATTGCTGGCCAGATCGTAAAAATACATTCTCTTGTTGACACTACCTTTGAGAAGATAAAACCTTTTGATAAAACATTAACATTGATTGAAATTGAAATATTAATAGCTTTTGATGTTCATGATTATAATATGAAACTTCAATTTCCCAATAGGGCAATACATCAATTGAGTGTTCACTATTAAAGTGCTGAATATGCCAGCATAAAGTGTAAAAAAATATATCATAAATAAAATTAGAAAATAGTTCTAAATTTAAACAAAATAAGTGAAAAATAAAAAATAAAATGAAATCACTATTAGTACAACTAATGTTACAGCACAATTGGGATTGTTTTGAAATAATTTCTTTTTCACAAGGATTGACCAGAATTATGGAACTTGAATAATTGTTAATTCCAACTTGTGAATTATAAATAGAATTATGATTATGAGTAGGAATGGGAGTTTGATCATGATATGAATCATAAATTGGAATGTTTTCTCGAATAGTGAAATTATGAAGATAATTTGCTGCTCTAGAATGAAGATTGGTTGGAATAATTTCTAAATTGAAACGTTCCTCATTCTTAGATGTTATTTGAATTTTCTTATGAGATTCACTTGAGAAGAATGGAAATCAACATCCTCAATGTCAGAGTAATTATCATAAATGACTTCACAATATTCTCTAGAATTCCTTTTGATTTCGTCCATTATATTAAAACGAGGAATAAAAATTTCATGTTCATTAATGGCAAAAGAATGATCTTGATAAAAACTTATTGGTAATTCATTTAGACCACCCTCTTTATTTTCTGAAATATCATTTATTCCAAGAGAGGAAAAATTACCATCACTAAAAATATCAAGATAAACGGAAAAATGTGAATCTAAAATAATGCATTTCAAAATGTCTCTGTTTGAGAACTCTTGTGCATTCTGTTCACTATAAATTTCAAATTCTAGATCATTCCTTTGTGTACTCATGTTTTCTTGAAGAAGGTTGCTTTGCTGCTCTGATTTCGGCATTTGTTCATCATGAAAAAATTCATAAATTTGTACAACAGTTTGCATTTTATTATTTAATCTCATTGTTGCTTGCATTTGTCGATTTTCAATCTGATTTTATGAATTTAATATAGAGTAATTTTCAGATTTCAAGGCAACGCTTTCTCCAAAATTACTGTTGTTGTCTTCTTGCATTTGGATATAAATATTTTTCAAGCTTTATGAGACCACTTCATCATAATTTATTTTCACATCCACGTTGGAATTCTCATTTATGTTGGAAGGAGATGAAACAAAACTTGAACTAATTTCATATGGATTGGGAATAGGAGGAAGAGAACAAATATATTCAAACCAATCTAGTGATTCTTCTTTTGTAGGTTTACCTTCGATTTTGAATCTTAAACAATTCAAATGAAATCGAATTTTAAAATCTCTAACAGACTCATTTTGAAATCTTCGCAAATATTCAATTTCATTACATACTTGTTTACAATCATAGCTATCAAATTTACAAATGAAAATTGTAACAAATTGATCCCAGCTGTGGATTGAGGCAACCGAAAGAGTTCTACACCAATTTCTGACTTTTGCTGCGAATGTGAGAATAAAAATTCTGCATAAGATGCCTTCATCAATTCCTTGAAAATCATAATTTGAAACATTTTGAATAAATTGAAAGACATGATTAAAAGCAGCGGAAGTTTTTTTACCATTAAACTTTACCTGAGACAAAAGTCTTACCACTTCGAGTGGAGTATTGGAAGATGCTTGTCCATGGATACAACTCTAAATTGGAAGTTTAAGAGGAACCATCATGATTAAATAAAATGTTAAAATTGAAAAGACTCCAATAGACAACAAGTTTCAGGCCCTCTTTCTAGCGCCAAAATGTTGAAGCCTCGAAAATCATTGCTACAACATGGGGGATGACCACCCGGTATGGACCTTAAAGTGACGCCTTTTTCGTTTAGAATGGTGGTTCCGATTGATTCAACTAGGTCCAATTACCTTCTCTTAATCTTTGATGGCTTTAAAATATGACTTTTATTCACCAATGGAAAAGAAACATCAGATCAAACCTCTTGTTGATCAGGGAAGAAATTGATCCTTAAGTTGATTTAGGGCTCAGTCAATCCACTACTAAAGTTTGCCTCTTTGGAAGGAGGACTTAAAAGAATGTAGAAATTAATCTAAATGCAAACTTATTCTAAGATGCAAGCAAAAAGAAACTATCTTAATCCTATCTCAATTAGGCAGATATAAATCTAACCCAACTAAGATCAAGATATTTAAAGTATTGGGATTTAAATATGTCCTGTTTATAATGAATATCAAGTTAATGAAGTAGTTCATTAACTGACATTATGGATACCAAAACACATCCTATTGAGACATCTTAATTGAAATAATCAATCAACAACACTAAGGAAAAAGTTCGCAGAATGATTTTGATCATTTAATCAGTAACTTGAATTATTAAACAATAATATGTGGAAGAAGTTTTGAACATATCACCATTTATTAAACCAGTATTAAAAGACAGATTTATGAGTAAATAGTTACTCAGAAATCAGAATTCATCCTATAAGAGCAGAGATAAATAATAAGATAAAATAGAGACAAATTACCCATACCGACAAAAGTGCACAAATATGTAAGTAAATTGACACAATTTTGTCATCATAAAATAAAACCAAGATTTAAAACAATAGTATTCAAAATACTAATTTATTGAATCCATTTCTCCAGCACCAATCTTTAATAGTCCTTTACAATGCTTGAGCTTCTGCTTTCAAAACGAGAACTGCAATAGTGCAAACTTTGTTCATTATATATAACTCAGAATGTGAAAGAAAAACATTAATAATCTCCAGATCTGAGATTCCACTCCTCCCACCTACAACTCTAAATCCTTATTACAAAAATACTTTTAGAATTCCAGAATTGCAGAAGAAAGCAACTCCTTTTAGATTATGCAATCTGCCATTTATAATATTTCCAAAAGTATTTTTCAGAGGAAAGTTTGTTGAAGAAAAAAATTTTCCAATCAATTTTATTTGCTCAACATTTCCATGTTTAATTGTTGGATCATTCTCATTGATTGAGATCTTTTCTCCGTATCTCTTTTATTGTTTTCCTGCAAAAAGAAATCAAAAGGAAATTAAGATGCAATAATAAAATCAAAATTTCATTTCTAGCATTAAAACAAATCCAATCAAATGCAATTAATTAAATAATTGAAAATAAAATATAAACTTTCTATTGATGCCTGGGATAGTTTAATTGGCCAATGATATCATTAACGAATGGATCTGCATTCAAAAGAGGCTTGGACAAATGAAAATGGAGAAAATAAAACTCAGAAAAATGATTTTGTTTTAAAAATTTTGAGCTTGATCTTCTGCCTGATTTTTGACCCAATAAATGACCAAAGCTATTAGTGAAAACTCTTCAGAAATTTTCTCCTTAATTTTATCTTTCCAATGAGCCATCCTAGACTTCATTTGGCCAAGTATAACTCAATCTATAAGCTTCCAAAGTTGTTGGGTCAAATCTGACATAATTCTGAAAAGTCTATTGCTCCGCTAAAAAATCAGAATTTTAATTAAATTATAATCCTAAATTAGATTTCAATTATCTAATAATTAATTTTAATTTATAGTTATTTTTAATTTAAAACTAGTTATTTAATAAACTATTTATTATTAATATTAATCTAACTAACTAATATATAATTTAACTTATTTACTTATAAATTCATTAATATTAACCTATTTAATAATTAATTATAATTTAATTTAATTAATTTATATTTATATATTAATTAATTTTAAAATTAACTATTTTAAATATATAATATTAAGTTCTAATATTATATTTACAACACTCCTCACCATTTCACTCATACGTAATGAGTGACTTGAAACTCAAAAAACAAAACATAAGGAGGCTTAAGTAATAGCACATGCCTTTTGACCTTTAGCCATCGCATATCAGTGATCGGTGAATGGAGGTCATCAGAGGTTTTCAAAAATGTATAACCATGAAAAATTTGCGACATTGTGATATTCCGATGCAATGTAAAAAAAATTTATTATTATCTATATATCTATATATATATATATATATATATATTATATAATTTAAATTTAAATATATTTATATTAGTTTTAAAATTTAATATTAATATATCAGTTTTTTCTCTTGGATTTATTTTAATGATGTTTAATTAAAATATGAAATTATCTGAAGTGTATTTTCTTCTCTAAACTACAACCATTTTGATAAAAATAAAAAAATATAGACTACAGCCACTGACATTTTGAATTTTTGCGATTAATAATTTATTTGAAAATAGAAAATTGGAACAAATGACTGAAATTTCGATGTTTTATGCTTTGGTTGTACGAGTAAAAAAAAAATTGAAAAATGTTAATAATAACTAACTAGGGGTTAATATTTGAAATAAATGTATTATTGAACTAATTTAATTACAAAAAATGGAATATTGTACATTTTACACATTTCAACTCTCGCTAAATAAATGATTAGACTTCAAAGGAGTGCCATTTATAAACCAGTTGACCAAGTGAGGTAAAACAAGCATCAATGGGAAGCTTATAAAAAATTGATTTTAACAAGGTAATCAAAACAAGAATCTAAAGAAAATGAAAAACTAACAAAATTGTAGAATAATCAACTTAATAAAAATCCTAAAAGATGTTTAGCCAAATTTTTTTATAGAAAGAGTCCCCATTATTTGAAGTGAACAAATAAAAAATGGGGGGGGGGTTTGTTTTACCACAACAGAAGGATATCCATTGGAACGTTCAAACGTTCTTGAAAAGTTCTTGAGGATGTCTATCAACAGATCCAGAATGTGATCAAGAGACTAATCGCCCTAAGGAGGGAAATCGACATGATAAGGAAGAAGAATATGTGCAACATGGGCCAAATCAAGAAATGGACCAAGGCTACCATGATTACATCGAACATTGGTTCCAAACAACTACTCAAGCAAGACAACATTATCCTCTTCTAAAACTCTTATTGTCATATCATTTACATTTGTTGGTTTTTCATGCTCATGCACAATTTCAAGTTTGTATGATAAATTTGAGCATGAATATATATTTTCACCTGATCCACACATGGCTTCATTGGAAGTACTCCTATACACAAAAGGAAGTCTTCCACCTCTTAGGTAAAGTAGGGTAGGTGAATAAAGTTGTTAAGATGCTATTAGGGTTTTTGATTTTTTAAAGTGTAGTCATTAAAACTACTTTTGATCTGAATTGGTTGTTAACACACACATCTGTGACACATCTTGTTGAGTATGGTTCACTCTAATACCTCATGATTTTTCAAAGTAACCATGACTAATCACTCTAATAAGTTGTCATATGATATATATGATTTCAGTTTCCCTTAGAAGGTACTATTGGAAACCCCCTATGGAGGACCACTCTTGTTAAGATCATAATAAGCTATTCATGAGAACACTAGCATTCTTAATTCAAGGAGTCTTTTAGTCATTATCTGGGATATCTTTAATAAGTCTTTGGGGCAGAGGAACTAGTCAGTGATGATCAATCATTAAAAACTTTTCATGTCATCCCATACTCTTAAGGAGTAGATCTGTCTCCCCACTTATTAAGTAACCTTTTAGGTTAATCATAATTAGAGTATACAAAAGATTTAGGGGAGGATAGGAGGTCTCGCGATGAGCCTACCTACTACGATCATGAGACCTAGCATGCATGACATTACTGCTTCTGGTCACCAAGCCATAGTAATGGATTTCAACTGAAAAGTTGGAAGATAGGAGGTCTCATCATGAGCTGACCTGTTTATCCATGTTACTTTTTGTGAGTGGCATTGCCATTAGTTGGTTATCAAGCTAGAATAGTGGCCTTCATCTAAAATTAAAATAATATAACTCTAAATCCATGCATAGTAAGTGGGACACAAACATTTCGATGGGTCAAAAGACACCCCTGCCAAGGTTATGGACGCCCGCGGGTAGCAAGGGTTTGTCTGTGGTATTAAAGTTAATTGTATACTATGATTTTCTTTTCTATTTTTCTCTTCCCCTAAACTTATCTGTATTTTTTGGACAATGGTTTTAAAGATGATTTGAACATGATGCTTTGAGTTATATCTTTAAAAAATCAAGAATCTTTAAGGATGTGGTACCCTTAGTAAAGGTTATTCTTTGTTCTATATTAAGAGCAAATTTAGTTTGAATCTGGATGACAATGGAATTTAGAGTGTTCAATAAAGAGATTTATAATTGGTATCATAACTCATTTTGACTTTCATGGTATTTAGAGTGATGAATTACTCAATGATGACTGTTCACAAGATGCTGGTTGGCAACAATGTGTATTGATGGTGGTTGCCTCTAAAAATGTGATGCATAATCTAGGTACAAGATTGCTATAGTAGGTGCATGAACTTGTGGTAGTTATTTTGATATTGGACCTTTTCAACAAAATTTGATTTTCGTTATAAGACTTTGGGTAGAAACAAAACAAGGAATTCATTTAGGACAAGGTAATAGGTATGTACCATACTATTTTGTCTATAATTTCTACTTTTTGTACCTAATCTTGTTGCATTCTTACAATTGATATTTTCATTAGAACTGTAACGTGGTTACCAGGAAAATCTTCCAGAAAATTTTATGCCTTTCTTCATATCCCATTTTCATAATTTCCCATCAGTTTTCTTTTTCAATCCCAGAATAATTACCTTCCCATTCATTTAGTAAATCCCACTTTACCCCTTGAATTTTGTTAGGCCCCTATACTACCAGTGTAACCCCTTATTGTTATTAGTACAACCGCCTTATTATGTTTTCTACCCATGTAGTTCCCATAGAACCCCACTATTATTATTATTATGCCCCACAGAAACCCAC
Organism: Pinus taeda; assembly: GCA_000404065.3. Classification (NCBI taxonomy): domain Eukaryota; kingdom Viridiplantae; phylum Streptophyta; class Pinopsida; order Pinales; family Pinaceae; genus Pinus; species Pinus taeda. The sequence continues at coordinate 104,666 of APFE030369247.1, forward strand.
CATTGTTATTCTTGTGCCCTTACATTATTATTGTTATGTCGGCTCTGATTATATTATGACCCCTTAGACTCCTATATATAGAAAGGAGGTAATGGCATTTGTATAATCCAAGAATTGTTTAGTTATGCAATGTAAAGGAGGTTGCCCCCTCGAAGAGGCTGAATTTTAAGCTGTTCAACTATCTTTTCTATCTTTTTGTAAGATGGTTTAATAACATTTGGTATCAGAGCTTTGGATTCTAGGCTTTCGCTGCTCCAAACAGGTCATTGTGACATTTGCGCTATAATGTTTTTTATGTGACGTTTCAAATTCTAAAAATAAAATCCATTTGCGTTGAAATTGTTCTAAAGGTCGAGTTCAAATTTCAAAGCTTTTTGTGCTGTATTTGTAGAGATATGATATGAGGAAGTTGGCCTTTTTGTAGACTCCCGAATTACATTCCAAACAGGTGACCTGGGGAAAATCATCATAACTTTTGTTTTGAGTATCAGATTGAAATTTCGTAAGAAGTTACAGAAAAGGATGGATTGTAGTTTCCTGTGTATATTTTTCATATCCTAATGTTAACACGGTGACACGTGGAACTTCATACAAGTTCGCTCTTCTGAAAACGTATATAATCAGGTCATCTTGGGAGATTGTGCATAACTATTTCTTGGGGAATCTAAATTCCATCAGACTGGTGGCATTGGAAAGAGGACACAGAGGGCTACTGCAGATGACAATTTCAAAACTGGAAAAACCGAAATTACAGAGTTATAGTCGTTTCAAGATCGAGCTCCTAAAATCAAGAAAAGGCGATATGAAGAAGTTTGATGGCAAGGTTCCGGTAAATTGGATACTTCAGATGGAGCAATATTTTGATCTACATGGTGTACTACTGTTACAAAAGGTATGTATTGCATCTTCATATTTTGAACCGGATCAATTTTTATGGTATAAACGGCTTTGTTCTCGTAAACAACTTGTTACGTTGTCAATTTTCACGGAGGAAATGATAGCACATTATGAGGATACAAAGAGCAACACCACAACAATTGGAAAGAGAAAAAGGGCTTTGTTACAAAGTGGAAAGTAAAATTATGGCAACAAGGAAGTCTACCCTCACAACTATAAAGATGGAAGTGTTGTTTCTCCTAGCCGTCCACAACCTACAAGGGTTACACCACAACAATTGGAAGAAAAAAGAGAAAAAGGGCTTTGTTACAATTGTGATAAGAAATGCACTAAAGGTCATAAGTGTGCTGAGAAGAAATTATTTTACATAGAATATGAAGAGGAGGAAGAAAAGGATCAAGAAACATCAAAAGAAGAGGATATATGTCAGGACCCCACCCGAAAGAAAGAAGAAATGAATCAGACCATATCTTGTAAAGCATTGGCAAGAATTACCACTCCTAAAACTCTCAAGATAGAAGGACATATCAAGAAGAAAAAGGTGCAAAAGTGAAAGATCACATCGAGAAAGAAGAAATGAATCCAACCATATTTTTTAATTCATTGGTCGAAATTACCACTCCTCAAACTATCAAGATAGAAGGACATATCAAGAAGAAAAATGTTCAAGAAGTGAAAGATCACATCGAGCGTCAAGAAATGAATCTGACCATATCTTGTAAAGGATTGGAAGAAATTACCCTCAAACTCTAGAGATAGAAGGACATATCAAGAAGAAAAAGGTTCAAGCAGTGAAAGATCACATCGAGCATCAACAACAAGTTCTCCAACTTTTAAAGGATAACACCACTTTGATGCAAAATCAAATGAAACAACAGGTAGATCAACATTGTAGTGAAAAATGTTTTGATGTAGGTGATTGGGTATTTTTACTGCTACATCTCAAGCAAGCTATTTATGAGAAGGAAATGTTGGCAATACTACATGGACTTAAAGAAATGGAAACCTTACCGAATGGGAAGACAATTCAAGGTAAAAATGGATCATGATAGTCTTAAATACTTTTTAGAACAACTATTATCTTTAGCAGAACAGAAAAAATGTGTCACAAATATGTTGGGTTATGACTTTGACATCATCTATAGAAAATGGAAGCAAAATTTTGTTGCAGATGCACTCTCAAGAAAGGATGAGGATGTGGAAGCATTGTTTTGTGCTATTTCTATTATCCAACCAGATTGGATAAATGAAGCAAGGGATGAATGGAAGAAGGACAAAGAAGTATGGCCACGTATTCAAAATTTGCAAAAGATCCCAATTCAAACAATATTGCCAGAAATTGAAGAGGAAGGAAAAATCATATTGGAACCTGGAGCAGTCACAGAAACAAGCCCACTAATGTTATTATTGTGCCCTTACATTATTATTGTTATGTTGGCTTTGATTATATTATGACCCCTTAGACTCCTATATATAGAAAGGATGTCTTTTCATTTGTATCATCAAATAATTTTTCATTTTTGTAATGTAAAGGAGGTTTCCCCCTCGAACAGGATGAATTCTAAGGCATTGATCTATCTTTTCTATATTTTTGTGAGATGGTTTCATATCATATATCTTCTACGTTATATGTGATTGATTTCTTCATATCAGTTATATGTGTTCTTATTGATGTTGCTCATATTCGATTAAGCTTCCGCTGAATTGGTTGTAGAAGTAGATCAAGTATTTTCTTTAGTATATTGCATTATCAGGTGATCTACAATTGGGAATTTCTACATGGTATCAGAGCAAAGATGCTCAAGGAAGAACAGTATACAAGAAGAGGAGAAGTTTAAAGTTTGTGATTCTTGAATATGGACATCGAGTTCTTATCACATCTCTATTTCACCTATGGTGTTCAATGGTTTGAGACTCGAATATGCCCTTGATGGCAGTTCAAATTATATAGCCTGGAAGGATTGCATGGAAGCAGTACTAGAGGATAACGGTCTAAAGGACTTCATTGATCAAGAAGTCCCCAAGCCAAGTGGTGTTGCTGAATTGGCTGAATGGAAGAAATGTGTGGCTAGAGCAAGGAGAATCCTTCTGGAGGGAGTTCGAGATCACATAGTCTTGAGTCTGTATGGAAAGGAGACACTATTTTCAATGTGGAAAACATTGAAAGATATATATCAGAATAGAAGTGATCAGAGGAAGCTGGCACTAAAGGACAAGCTTCGAAAGATCAAGTGTGAAAAGGGTGACACGATCTCTATGTATCTGAACAAGCTCACCACATGCAGGGCTAAACTTGGAAGTGTAGGGATCGCGACAGTTGATAATGAGATGGTGAGTCTTGCACTCCTCAGTCTTCCTAAGAGCTGGCATAGCTCCAAGACTCGGTTAATGGAAGAGAGAAACTGCCAGATTGGGAACGAATTTGGTTGGATTTGATGCAGGTGGAGATAAGAAGAAGCACCAAATATGGTTCTTCATCCATGGAGGATGAAGAAAAATGTGCCTTAGAAAGTAAGGCAAAGAAGGGGAAGAGAAGGATTCGCTTTCCAATACGAGTTCTTCCCATGGTGGGAAGAATTTTGACAAATCGAAAGTGCGATGCTTTCATTGTCATGAAGTGGGCCATTTTGCTACAAATTGTCCACTGAGGAAATCCAAGAAGGGATCCGTGGAAAGATCTGAAGGTGAGGCATTGGCCTCACAGTTCAAGTTGGATTTCACACTATTCACATGCATGGTTTCATCCATGTGGGAAGTGGTTGGTTTCTTGATAGTGGAGCTTCTTTCCACATGACTGGAAATAAGAGTTTGTTCAGTACCTTGGAGGAGAAAGATCTCTAGATACTCATAGCGATGGGTAATGATGAAAAGTATAGTGTCTCAAGTAGACACGGTGGTTTTTAGAGGGAGCATGGAGCTCGAATTACCTTGACTAGTGTCAAGTATGTACCAGGATTGAAGAGAAATTTTGTGTTGATCACGATGTTGGAAGATAGAGGTTATGATGTAGTCTTCAGTAAGGGAAAGGTTTTCATTAGACACATCGTCACTAGACAAGTGAAGTAGATCGGTTCACGGGTCAAGAACCTGTATGCTCTTGAGGTTCAAGATGCATGCAAAGCCTTGAGAAGCAAGGCAATTGATGGAGACTTGGTGGTCGAGAAGGAGAGTGCATTACCTCTCAACATGTAGCGACAGAAGAAGTTTCAGATGATTGTGGAGGAGCCACGATTGGTGAAGAAGCTTCAAGAGATTGTGCAGCAGCCACAACTAGAGAAGTTGAGAGGAGATCAAGTAGAAACATCTACTCATGTAGAGACCTCCAGTAGGGGGAAACTTCGAGCTAGGTGGGCAGAGGGATCACATGCAGCCATACCTCCAGGTAGGAGGTGGGGAGATGTGGAGTGATCATCCCACGAAGGCTAGGGGCAGGATCCTTGAGGTACCCAACCTCTTTGATTCGACTTTGCTATAGGAGCTGCGACAAGGAGTAATAGGACTAGCTGATTAAGTAGAGACAGATGCGGATGGAGCGGAAGATAGAGCTACAGTGCAGGAGTCCCAGGACTGTGTAGAGCTAGTAGGCTACAGAAATGCGAGAGGCATAGGAGTGTTGCACCAGTGCAGGATGGCATAGAGAGGTGTGCAACGGTGCAAGATGCATGGAGTGTTGCAGAATCTTAGAGGTCAGAGAGGAAGCACTTGTCAGCAACAGGCAGAGCTTCAACATCAGAGTATGTTTCTAGCCCAACAGAGAGGTTAGTTGGGAGTTTTTTTGGTCTCTAGAGTTGTTGGAGCAACCACACTTGGTAGAAATGTTGCATGCAGGACATTCCAAAGGTACAGGATCGGGTTTGAGTTGAATGACTTTCTTGTTGAGAGGGAGTGTTGAAAATAGAAACAAGAAATGCTAAAAATAGAAGTGCTAAAAATAGCACTGCTGTAAATAGCAGTTTGGGTACCAGTGCTGGATTAAGCAACAGGGAATGAAGAATGGAAGTGCTAAAAATAGCATTGCTATTTTTAGTAGTTCGGGATGGATTCCAATTTTAGTCATTCCCTAGACTAAAAATACGAAGTAAAATTCAAATTTGAAATTAACAGTTGTTTGAAAATAAATTAATTAATTCTCCATGAGTTAATTAGTTGTGAAAAATCAAACATGAAGTCTATGTGAGGACATGCAACAGTTTCTCTATTAATTGAGGAATTTATCCATAAGTTAAAGAGATAAGGATGAATTCTAATTTGAGTAGTAATTAGTTGCCTCAGTTAACTGAGTCAAGTCCAGTTAGATTGATTTAAACGGTTTGTTTAAATTAATGTGAGTTCAATTAGTTAATGCATGCTTGCATATAACTGTTGTTCTTCAGATAACTGAATATTCTCTCATGAATAACTCATGCATGTCATTTCAGATAGAGACACAGTTGAGATCAGAGAAGGGATAGTTTACTATCAATTGGATGAATTTTTTTCCTATAAAGGAAGCTCATCCATGAGAAGGATTTATCTCCTTCAGAATTGCACAGTTACATCAGAGGTTAGTGAGTGTGTGAAGAGGCCAATTCACACAAGTGGCTGCACTACACCCCAAGGAAAATTGCACAAAGAAATAGGAGGCTTGGAAAGTAGAGGATAAGGTTTGATAGAGGCCTTTGACTTTCTATGAGCAGCAAATGTATTGCAAAGAGAGTAGGATAGCTTTTGGGTTGATTCTTTTTGTAATATTGAACGTATTTCCACTTGTATGATAATACAGATTTGGGGTTTTAGGCTGGTTCTTTCCCTTGGTTATATATTATGTGTTATGTGTGATTTATTTCTCCATATTAGTTATATGTGTTCTTATTGATGTTGCTCATATTCAATTAAGCTTCCACTGAATTGGTTGTAGAAGTAGATCAAGTATTTTGCTTTAGTATATTGCATTATCAAGTGATCTACAGGTGAGAATTTCTACAAGATACCTCAAGCTCATTTAGACACATTCGATCAAGCAATATTATCTTCTCTTATTGTCTTGTTTCACACAGGTCTGTTGGAGGAAAGTTCACACAAGGGTCCACAATCTTAGGGTCAAAGCTTGCACTAATCTAGAGCTTTCAATCCCTGAATGTTAGCATTGAACAGTGCATTTTAGTCCTTAGACACTAGCACACAAGCCTATGAGAGCATACAAAGACTCATAGATGTTAGCACAAAATCTTGTGAGAGCGTCCAGGGTTCCAGAGGAAAATCTAGAGGTGTCGGCCCACTGATGCTCACACAGAGTGGTCTTGAGATCATCCAGGAGGTCCTCGATGCATGCACATCAACTATAAGAAGGGTCCAAGTGTTTTTGACAATATCTAGTGAGTTGGTTTTCAGACGCATGCACAGAATGTTCTGGGAGCATCTGGGCTACCATAGACGTTGTCATAGAGTTCACAAAGAGTGTTTAGGTCTACTATAGACGCTCAAACAACTCCTACTCCCTGCGTCTGAGAGTCAAGATGAGATTTCAGCATTCTGAAGTTTCCGCTCAGTGTTCAGCAATGTTCAACATAGTGACAGTAGTATCCAGTAGTCTTCTATAGTCAATGACAACATATTACAGTCATCAGAATCAAAGTTTTGTTTTTCAAGCATGATTAGATCTGTTTTATGAATATCATAGTTGTTTTGTTGCATAATAAATTTATGGATCATTTTACTCTATTTTGCTGAATCATTTGATAATGATCTAAGAAGAAGAATATTTGCAAGGGTTTTCCCCATAGTGGCTTTTTCCCTAGTCTTCGGCCAATCCTGGTGTCTCTATGTGTGTGCATGTTTTTCTTCTGCTTTTCCTTTTATGTTTCATTGCATTGATGATGATGATGATGATGTTATTTCTATATAATTGCATATGATGATGTATAATGGTGTAGATCTGATTAATTTAATGATGATATGGGGTGAACTTAACTTATTAATGATGAAACGTAATTATCAATGCAAACAACAATGTAGCCCTATGGAAAATTAACGTTTACTACACATTGATCATGTATAATAGATCAATTTTCAATGATTGGATGGGTATTCCTCCATCTCAGGATAAGGATCTTAAAAATCCATATCTCAAAATTCACCCAAATTTCTTGCAATTATCAAAACAAATGATGATTTACAAGATGTATTGTCCCTATAAATTCATGATACAATTCATTTATTTAATAAAATTTTGAAAAGTAAGAATATGCAACAAAATACCTTAGGGAACATGTTTATTAGGTCAAATGTGACTAAATGTTATTAAAAACAACTTAAAAGAGGTTTCCTAAGGCCGAATAAGATAAGAAACATAGAGAAACAATTGTCACAAAAGAGGATTGACACTTTTTCTAGCATTAAAGTCTCTTAGGAATAGGATACTACCTTCATTTCTCAAACTACAAATATCCTACTATAAGCCATTACATGGAAAATTTTATCTAGATTACTTTCTTATAAAGGTACAATTAATAGGCACAAGATAAAAATTTGTTATATTTATTTTCTTAGCATTAATATCTAAAATTTTCATTTATGTGTATTATTTGAAAGGATCTTTTGAAGCCTAATATGGGAAAAATGTGCTTAGTTATGTATCAAGCTATGCCTCCAATCCCTATGCAAAATAATCCCTTATTAAATACCAACCACACAAAAAAATCCTTCTATGTTAGGGACATTGGATTCTTCATGCTCCCAAGGTTTAACCAACAATATGATATCAATTTCACTTGGGATCCAACTTAACATGATGCCTTTGCTCCATGGAAATCCATGAAAATTTTAAGAGAGGATAGGGAGTGTCCCAAATTCCTATTTATTGTTACCCTTTTTATCTCTATCCATAACAATACCTTTTATATTTTTAATTATTTCTTATAGTTCTCCCCTTCTTGCTTCATTTTCATTTTGAACATGTTACTGCTCAAACTAGCAGGGGTCCAGGGAGGGGATCCAAAAAGGGAAACTGCTAGGTTAAGGGAAGAAATGGAGTGATAAACCACTATTGCATCACCTATGTATCCCTACTCTTTACAGACTTTCACCCATGGGAGGAGACCCGGTATAAAGGGAATCACTAGATGGATGGATCAATGAATAGATAAGGAGTGATTCCTATGGCGTATTCGCAAGAGAGACTCAATTGTATGGTTGTCTTGCTTAAGAAGCAAGGTGTAAGGCTCTCTAAGAAGGGTCAAGGGAGTTTCAAGGGCTAGAGTTTGTGAATGAGGCTTATCAAGTAGGAACCTATTCCTATAAACCCTTATGAAAACTGGGTTTCCAAATAGTATTTGTAAAATTATCTTCCAAAAGTTGCAGGAATACATGGGACAAAGTGGACCCCAAAATTAGGTCAAGTAAGCAGAATTGGTCACCAAAGCATGGGCTTGACCTACTTATGGAAGAGAATAGTATCAATGGGAAAATATTCTTTGAATAGCATGAAATGATCCAAACGAGGTCACCAGCCAAGGGAAACCTAGGGAAAGAAATGGTCCTTGAGCTAGTGATTTTTATATCTCGAGATCCCATTGTTTTATTTGCTTCAAATTTTGAGGGCCTATAGGGAAAAATTCGGCGCAATTGTGGACCAAAAAATCAAAGTGTTTGGATGGTTAGATTGTGAGATAATCGATACCCTATGTGACCTATGTAAGCTAGGCCTAGAAAAAGAGAGAGAAGGTGAGAAATATGTGCTTTAGGGTGATCATGAGTGGAGTATTAGTGCCTAATACTTTGGGAGAAATGGATTCAATGATATTTAGATGCTTGGGATGATTTCATTTAGTTAAGGAGGTCTCTAAAACAATTATGCATGGCAATTAGGGCACGGGACAATTGCTTCAAGGTATTTATACTTTGATATGAAATAATGATGAATTATCAAGATAAAATTTCAAAAAAATATCTCTAGGAATATTCACTTATTCATACATGACCCATGTCATGATGAAACACTATAAAAAAAATAAATAGATTTCCACAATTTAAAATAAGAAAAGCATTAAATTTTAGCCTAGTATAATGAAAATCCCCAATAACATGCATGTGGAATAAGAAAATGGTAAATTAGAATTTAAAGTGTACTTACATGTAAGAAAAAATATATCCAATAATCATTATACACCAATAGTGAAGCTCCAATTCAAAAATGAAGAGATCCAAACATCAAAATTCATCCATTCATCCAATTTCGTCCTTTGAAAAGAATAGCGAAAATCTTACAAGAGAGAATGATCCAATCCAGGTGATGATGAATAAAATGATTCATCACACTTGTATTTATACACTTCCTAGTGATTTAGATAATTAGGCCTAATTCAGCCCCTCAAATAAAATAATGTGCATAATAACAAAAAGTTTGGTGATAAGCCCATGAAATAGCTCAATAATGTAAAGATAAGCTTCTCAACAAGGTTGGATGATCAACGAAGTGAGTCATTGGGACTTCGAGGAGGCTTGATGAAGTCTAAGGGGTTCCATAACAAATAAATGGACTCCAAAAATAGTGGACAATGGGTTAGCCCCTTGTTATACAATCAAGAACCTGTGGTGCTCCCAAGTGGGTGTGGAGGCACAAGGACATACGCATGGGTCTCTAAATGGGTCAAATATGCTTGTAGACAAATTGTAAGGGTTGGGGTAATGAAATAAGCCATCCATCTGTAGTAGGAGGCATCCTGGAACATCTACAAAGTGTATGATGCAACTGTGTATTCGGCTAGGCATGGTGGACTAGGTGCATCATCCTTATCGAAAAGGTGGAACACGAACAATAAATGAACATTGTTGGGGATCCATGAAGTAATATATGCTATGATGGAGGCCCATAGCTCTCAACGCTCACCTTACAAGTGCCAATGTGCCCCTATGGAGGGCTAGGACCCCATATAGGGAGACCAAGCCCTAAATGAAGACCCACCTACAATCCCGCATAAGATACAGTGTGTCCCCATGCCCTCCAATACAACAAATAATTAGAATAATTAAGTAATAATGATTAAAAATCATGGGATCAATGGGGTACTTTATGGTGGCATGCCCTTCCATAGTATTATTTGGCATATACAAGTGTCTCCAATCTCAATAAGGGGTTAATCAAGGACCCTATTAGGTGGTTTCAACCTCTAAAGGGGGTGGCATGTCCATAGTACACCCTTTAAGAGGTAGGTGACAAGTGATATAATAATGGAATGGAGTCATAGATTAATGGAATCATCCATACCACATGTCAAGGTGCATGGCTAGCTATAATAAGGGAAGGCCACACCTAGGTGTACGAGTGTAGAAGGGAGAAAAACATGGTACATGAGTTACCCCGACCTTTGTTGTTCCACCCTTATTCATATGCCTTTTTCATTTTATTGATTTTTCTTCATAACTGCTCGAGGCTCCAGGGGATGGAGAGCATGATGTGTAATATATAATAGTGGATACCCCCTTGAGGTGGGGTATTTCATCACCGACTAGGGGTTGGGACAATAATGGGTTCCTTAATATGGAGGTGGCTCATATAGGGTCGATAGGAACCACAGTGATGACCATGAATACAGGGTAGAGATCATGTTTGGCTTTTGCCCACATGTGATCCAGGTGGATATTGGTGGCCACCCTCCTATTCCACTTGGACCCCCAAAACTATCTCTTTGATTTTTTCAGTTTCCTTAATTGTAGGACAGTTTACTATTTTTGGCAGTGTTTCAGGCCCTTAACTTCCTGAGCCATTTTGAGGCCCTAAACGATGTTTTTAGGGAAAACTGAGTCTAGAAAAAACCCAAATGGGTATGTCAATTTATTTTCAACCTACTATTCGAGATCTTCGAACTGAGGTATTATGATAGCCAAATAAAGATCATATGCCAATGTTACAACCCCAGGAAATTGATGTAGCAATTTACCCAAACGAGGCCCACAATTTTGGTGCTTCATCTCCTAGGGCTAGGTTTCTGGATGTCTAGGGTTTTCCATTGTTTCTCAATAATAAATAGGCCTTGGAGCCTCATTATAACACAGTTCAAAGGCATGTAGCCTCCGCATCTCTTCTCAGAGATAAGCTACCATCGCCCAAGCTAGTTTATTTCCATTTTGTTTGTAAGCATATTTAAATATTCTAATATTAATTAAATGAAGTGTTATTTCATTTGCATTTCCGTATTATGGTTATATCTGTAATTTGTTGTGTTCCTGTTTAAGTTCAGATTAGTGGTATCAAAGTGGTCTTCTCTTTCTTTGTTTTTCTTTGCATGTCCCCAACGAGGTCAGGGTATAAGGATTTAGGGCTCAATCTGGTTGAACCTTCACATGACCAGCTTTGCAAACCCCCACGGCCTCCCATGGCAGAAGAAAATAAATATGAGGGGGCAAGAGATCCTTTCAAATGATTGCTCGAGGAAGCCCTCGAGCGACAGAGGAATGCAATGATGGATAACTCTTCCCAAATCCTTCGAAGGCTACCCATAGGCGACGCATCTTCATCCAACATCCACTCTAGAGGCGCCACTCCTTTTGAGGTACAATTTAACTTCAATATTCCCATATTTGAGGGCCAAATAGATGAAAACGTCGTAGATAAATCGTTGAATCTATTCGAAGGATATTTTTCAGTTCATGACTTTTCTAATCGAGAAAAGATTACATTTTCACTTCTCAAAGCTGCCCCACACATCAAGGATTGGTGGGAAACCTACTGTGAACAAAAGGACAAGAGGGAATCCTCACTATTTTCAGTCGCACCCACATGGGATTCTTTCCAAGACGCCATCAAGGAACAATATTACCTTGTCAGGAGATATGAAGATAAATACATAAAGTGGACCACCTACAACATGGAAGGGACCTAGATGTGCCGAAGTTCACAAATATTTTCCATACCCTCTGCACTAAGTTAGGTATCAAGGATTTTGAGTGGCATTTGGTACTCAAGTGTCGTGGTTGTCTACACAAGTACATCCAGGACGAGATGGAGTTCCTAGACATCTCCTCGCTTGGCACGACATATCGATACGATGTTAAGAATGAGCATAAGTTAAAATAGAAGAAGCGAGACTTTGGATCTGCAAATCCAAAGCAAGGAAAAGGTGCCCCCAAACCATAGAGCAAAGGCCAAAGCCAAGGCAGGGTGGCCTAGGAAAACCCACTGAAGCCACAAGGAAAGAACAACACCATGAAAACAACAAAGGACATGGTAAAATGGTGTGAGTTCCATAAGAGCTCCACTCACAACACAAGTGAGTGTCGAGACAAGCAGTCACTGGTGGCTGAGCTGAATGCTTATAAATCAGACATATGTTTGACTATGAGTAAGAACCCAACAAGGGGAATGATAAAGGAAATTAGATAACTGACAGGGAGCCCAGTGCCACTGTGGCCACCACCAAAATCCAAAAGAATGAGCCTGAATATCCAGAGGAGGGGGATCACCTCTTCCACTCACAAATGTGGGTGAAAGGTTCTCCGTTACAGTCCATTTTCGACAGCGGGAGCCAAAAGAATGTCATTTCAGTAGAGGTCATGAAGCGGCTGCGCCTATTGATGACAACACATCTTCAACCATACACCATCGGGTGGCTTCACCAAGGACGACATCTCTATGTCAGCAAGCAATGTCACCTTCTCTACAGCATTAAGCCCTTCATGGATGAGTTACTGTGTGATGTTTCTCCTCTTGAAGTTTGTGATGTATTATTAGGAAAACGATACTTGTGGAAGTGACATGTTGTATATGAGTCTAGACCTCACTCTGTGATTATTACTTTGGGCAATAAGTTGTACAAGATACCGAAGATAGCCTCACCTACTACCATCTCTTTGATCACTGCAAAGAAATGCAATAAGATTATTTCCCAGACTAGGAAATTTGTTTTCCTTATTATTTTCCCTCAAGGAAAGAAGAAGGTTGTGGCCATGGTTTATAGACAAGGCTCCTCTGCGCATCAGTAGTAGGTGGACAAGGTTGTAGAGGAGTATAGGGACATTTTCACCTCACCTATGAGGGTAACTATGCACTGTCAGGTCAAGCACTCCATCGATCTAACCTCGGGCATGCCACTACCCAATGGACCGATCGATCAATGCTATGTTCTACAAAACGATGAGATCAAGAGGAAGATTCAAGGTTTGTTGCAGAAAGGGCACATCAGGACAAGCTCATCACCCTGTGGGAGCCCGATTTTATTGGTACAAAAGAAGTATGGGACCTGGAGACTTTGTATTGACTATCGGGTGTTGAAAAAGATCACTGTCTAGAATACGTACCTAATCCCACAGAATGATGACCTTCTGGACCAGCTCAAGGAGCCCAAATATTTCAGCAACATTTACTTGAAGTCTGGTTATCACCAAGTGCCTATCAAACCCTTTGATGTGTGGAAGATTTCCTTGAAATCCAACGAGGGCCTTTTCGAATGGCTGGTCATGCCTTTCAGATTGAAGAATTCCCCCACAAACTTCATTATATTGATGGAAGACATCTTATGACCCTTGTACAATGCATTCGTGGTGGTTTATTTAGATGACATCTTGGTCTTCAACCAAAGTTGGGAAGAGCACCTCCACCATATTCGACAGGTCCTTCAAACCCTACGACAATGCAAGTTGTGTTCCAATTTGGAGAAATGCACTTTTGGCATAACCCAGGTTCAATATCTGGGGTACATCATTGATGAGAAGGGTGTGCATGTGGACCCATCCAATATACAAGTGATTCGGTATTGGATAGCCCCAACCAATCTAACAGAGATCTGCATATTTCTAGGTCTTGCCAATTTCTACTACAGGTTTGTGTTGCGTTTCTCTCATATCACTTGGCCTTGAAGTCAAGTCACCAAGGGAAGAGTGAAAGAAAAGTTTCTTTGGTCTAAAACCCAACAGAAGGTGTTTGTTGAGTTGAAGCATCACCTATGTGCTGCACTAGTACTCACATTACCAAACCTATAGAAGCCATTTCAGATTGAGACAAATGCCTCTAACTATGCTATTGGTGCAGTTCTTACACAACAGTGGCATCTAGTGGCTTACCACAGTGAGACAATTTCAGACCCAGTCCAAACTTATCCCACTTACGACAAAGAAATTTATTCCATTGTGCAGGCATGTTGTCAATGGAAGCATTACATTCTAGGGAAGGAAATGTTCATCCACAGACACCACCGACCCTTGAAGTTCATATAGACACAAGGGAAGTTGCATAACAATCACCATCAGAAATGGTCCACATACCTACAACAATTCCATTTAAACATTAAGTACAAGAAGGGTAGCACCAATAATGTTGTATACTACCTCAACGACCACCAGTCATGGCATTGATCACTATGCTCGACTCTTGTGGACACGAGACTTCAAGGTGGCCGCATCTTTACGAGAGTAATCCAAAATTCGAAAGCACATACCAGACACTCTTGGAAGGTAAGAAAATTCCAAATTTTCACCTTCGAGATGCACTGTTATGCCACTTGGGACACATATGTGTTCCTTCAAGCAAGCATGCCAATATGATTTGGGAGGCACACTACAGTCAGATTGTTGGACATTTCAGAGTAGAGAAAATAGTGTTAATACTGTAGAAGTATTTTTATTGGCCAAACCTTGTCGGGATGTTGGGAGGTATATTAAATCCTGCACTTTTTGCACCATTCCCAAACCAACCATCAAGAAGCAAGGCCTATATACTCTTCTACTTACTCCTAGTCAACCTTTGGAATCCATCTCTATGGATTACATGTCGGGCCTTACTTCTACTAAGCACGACAACAATTGCGTTTTCATGGTCATTGACATATTCCCTAAGATGGGCATTATGGAAACCTGCAAGAAGAGTATCACCGCAAAGGTCACTGCTAAGCTCTTCTTTGAGCGAGCGTGGATACACTTTGGGATCCCACAGTCCATTGTCTTTGAATGGGACAATATATTTCTAAGTGAATTTTGGTCAAGTCTCTGGTTGATGCTGGATATCAAACTCACTAAGTCCACAAATTTCCATCCCCAAACTGATGGCCAAACAGAAGTCATCAACAGGATGATCATACAGATTCTACGCATGTACAACTCAAAACATCCACACACATGGGATGAAATCCTCCCCTGTTTACAGCACAACTACAACAAAGCTCTCCACATCTCAATGATCCACAACCCCTTTCAGGTAGGGATGGGATTTCAGCCATTATGTCCCATTGATGTGGCCATACCATTTGCAGTTACTTAGGCAGATTCGGCTCATGTCCAGTCTAAAGCTGGCAGGGCTAACAACTTCATTGAGCGCATTCAACACTTCCTCTAGTAGGTCCATGATATATTGGATAGAGCCAATGCAAAGTACAAGCAGCGCCATGATTAACATCAGGTTTTGCACAAGTTCCACGTGGGAAAAAACGTTTGGCTACATTTGTAGAAGGAGCGCCTCACTAGACCCTATCGCAAGCTTCGTCTGATTTGATATGGGCCATACACCATCACCAAGCCTATAGGGGAAAATTCCTTCAAGCTCATCATTCCACTGTTCCTTGGTCTGCACCCAATATTCAATGTAGACTGCCTTCGGCCATACTTTCCACCATTGTTGGACACATCCGACATTAGAGAACAACTCACACCAATAGAGCTAAACCCAAACTACATGGGACAGGCCACAAATGATTGAATCATGGACACATAGATCAATGACACACGCTAGCAGAAGATCCAACTGTATCGAGTTGTCAAAGTTGGCCAACTCCTGCACCAAGGCAAGTGGCTCACCAAGGACCAAGTTCAGCAAATGTTTCCCCATCTCATGGAGGCACTCAACGCAATGGGGACCATTGCTTCTTGGAGGGAGGACTAATCCAGGTGGATATTGGTGGCCACCCTCCTATTCCACTTGAAACCCAAACACTGTCTCTTTCAATTTTTCAGTTTCCTTAATTGTAACACAATTTACTATTTTTGGCAGTTTTTCGGGTCATGAACTTTCATATCCGTTTTGAGGCCCAAAACGATGTTTTTAGGCCCTAAACGATGTGTTTAGGGAAAATGAAGAGACCAAAAAATTCCAAATGGGCTTGTTTGTTTGTTTGTTTTCGGGCTATTCTTTGAGATCTTCAAAACAAGGTATTATGATAGCTAAACGAAGATCATATACCAAAGTTACGACCCCAAGAAATTGATGTACCAATTTATCCAAACGAGGCCCATAGTTTTGGTGCTTCATCTCATAGGGTTAGGTTTATGGATGTGTAGAGCTTTATGTTCTTTCTCAATAATAAATAGGTCTTGGAGCCTCATTGTAACACAGTTCAAAGGCATGTAGCTGCAACATCTCTTCTCATAGATAAGCTACCATTGCCCGAGCTAGTTTATTTCAATTTTATTTGTAAGTATATTTCAGTATTCTAATATTAATGAAATGAAGTGTTATTTTTGCTGCATTTATGTATTTATGGTTATATCTGTTAATTGTTGTGTTCTTGTTTAAGTTCGTATCAACGTGCTAAATTTGTATGTCCCTGCCATGTTTTTCATTTTATGGTGTAGTTCCTGTTGAGAGTGGCCAAATTATGGTTTTTACTTTCTTTTTAGCTACATCAACCTCTAGGGCATCGTTCCAGGTCCAACCTAAGGTGTGGACAAGGGGAGGGGGAGGCTAACACTGTGGACCCAGTGGACACATGTGGACCTAGATGGGAAAAGAGATGAATGGGGATCAAATAAATGGAGGAGTAATGTAGGTGGTATTGGGAAGTAGGACCACGCAACCAAAATCGGGGTTTCCCATGTAGTGCTAACCTAGTAAGCTAATAGTTAGTAAAGGAGATCCCACGGGACTAGGATACAAGGGTAACCACGAAATTGGGTAATGGAGTCAAGAAAACAAACCTAAACCATTCTTTCCACGTAATCCCCCCATTAATTCATGCCCAAAAATTCCCATGACAAGTAAGGAAAAGTACTCAACTAAACCAATGAAAAGCCATACCTTTGGGGTTGGGAGGCCCACCTTCAAACATAATTCATGACAGATGGGTGAGGAACCATATGGTTGACTCAGGTGACAAAGAAATGGTACATCAAGCTATCTATGGGTTGCAATGGGTTGTTGGCTGTCGGCTAAGGACCATCTAAGAGAATTTTTTTCTCCTATATACACTACCCATGGGTGGTGGGTAACAGAACCCACTTCATTAATTTACCTTTATCTTTAAAATTCAGTCTTCAATTATAAATATCCCTTACTCTTTTAGACTCAAAAATTTGCTAAGTATACCATATTTATGGTCATTAGAGCTTCCCTTAATAGAAATTAAGCTATTTTTATACTCAATTAATTTTTCCAACATCTTTTCTTATATGATACAAGTAATAATTTCAATTTGTAATTTATTTTGTAGTTATTTCTTCACAAGAGCTAGTGTGTCCTCTTCTTATTCCTATTTTAAATAACAAATTAGGAAGTTCAATGACCCTTTGTTATATTTACATTATAACTCTATAATAGTATTCATTTCTTATTTCATGAGTTTGATATTTAATTCACATTCCAACTATTTTGAGTCAAATTCTTAAATTTTCTTCTGAACCCTTCACCTTGTTTTTCATTTTAAGATTTTCTAGATTATTGACCTCTCCTTCTTAGGTTAGTTGTTTCTTTTCTTGGCTTCATTTTCCATTCCTTGTAATCCAATCTCCATTTTATATAATTATTCTTCAACCCTATTATTTACTATCAATATGTTTCTAATTCTCGTCCACAAAGGATGCAAACTAATTATTAAGAATTACCTCTAACTCGATATAAAGCTTGGATTCTCTTTCTTTGTTATGTTTATCTAATGATATTATATATTTGTAGACCTTATAGGATTATTTTGTTATGCTTCCTCTTTAGAGTTTGTGGTAAATGTGGTGAATTATTCATATTGGAATTTGGTAAGATTATTTTACTGAGTCAATAGAAAAGATGCATAACAATAGGGACACAACCCCTCTTTTGCCACTTGGGAAACCAGATTAATGTCAAAGTAAAAAGTTGTATATAGTAGGAGGTTTAAAACTAAGTGTTTGGATTAATATGTTTGCATGCTTAAATATAAACGAAGAGTTTCATGTCCAATTATCATACTAACGCCCGAGTAATGGATTATCTATAGGGTGAGCTCTCCTGCGCCTATAAAAAATGGTATCTATAGGAAAGGCGTAAATTGGCATTGGATCAGATAATAAATATTGTATATTATATAGTATATATAAATTGTTTTTTATATATTGTCTTGTATATGTATTTATATATATTATATATTATATTATATATTATTATTATTATCATCATCCTGGTGTTATTAGTGATTCAAAAGGGATTCCATATACTCCATGTGATTTCCATTGTATTCAGAAGTAAATACAACTCATGCAACATTAGGAAGGTCTCCACTTTGGCATTGTTCCTCTCTAAAATATCCTTGCTAATGATTATTTTCATCTTCCAGTATAGACCAACTATATGAAGATATCTTTTTTGGTGCCCTCTTGTGTGACCCGTGTCAATCACACATGTTGCAACATCTATTAGTATAACTTATTCAAAGAGGAAATCCCTCCCCTACTACACAAAGTTCATGTTCAATATATGTTGCAATTTGACTATGAAAGTTTGTCAAGTACAAGTTGTTTTCTCTTAAATGAACTCCAAAACCACCTTAACCTTCCAATCTACATCTTCCTTGATGACCCTAACCATGGTGAGTTCTCTTTATAGCTAGAAGAGGAACTAGAGGAGAGACAACAGTTGATCTTAGAAGGAAAAATCAGTGGGAGAAAAGGTGAGAGTAAGGGAAAGGTAAGGCTAGGGAAAGGGGGTGAAATAGGTTTTGAAGAGGGATGCAAGAGCACAAGGTGAAAGAGCTTGGAGGTAAGGATAGGAAAGCAATTCGAGGGGTGAATATAGACCCACTCAACTAGACTGGAGAGAGGGGAATAAACAACCACCTTCATTAGTAAAGAAAACTCTGGAGACAAACAAATAATAAGGACAACCATGCTATGAGGAAGGAAATAAAAGGCTTACTCATCAATGGAAACTTTTATAGAAAAAGGTAGAATACCATAATTAAACCAAAGAGAAAATCATTAGAGCAATTGAACACAAGAGAATATCTACTTAAGAGAATGTTCAAAACCATAACTAAAACCAACTTAAAACCAACTTGTGTGAACTTAGAGTTCTTGTCATTTCAAATAGACGAGAGAAGGCCTAACACTTCCTAAATATTCATTACATGATTCCTCTCTTACATCTCTCTTACCTTATAACCTCATCCAAAAATATTTTTATATTTTATTGTTAAAAAGGTGATATTGTATTATTTTATTACTTAAATTTGACATATTATGTGACATATTTATTAGTTATGGATGAATATGTCTTTGTCAAAAGAATCATTATTCATGCATATCCATCATAATCGTTAATTAAACTAAAACATTATAAATTATAATTTAAATTATTTTTAGAATAAATAATTATTTAATATATTATATAACAAGTTCACTATTCGTGAAATCGATAACATCTTTATTTAAAAAATATTATTCAAACATATCCATCATAACCATTAAATCTAAACTAAAACCATCCACCATAAATTTTACCTGACATGACTTCTTAATTAAAAAGTCATAAGATCACACTAAAAAATCATACGCCATAACTTTTACATGACTTGACTTCTTACAATGAAATAATTCATAAGCAGCCTTTATTGACTTGACTTCTTCCAATGAAATAATTCACAAGCAGCCTTTATTGACTTGACTTCTTATAGCGAAATAATTGATAAACACCAATAGTTCACATTCAAAATATGTGAAGCAATTTAAGATATTTCTATCATAATATATTTAATTTTTATGGTATATCAATTTTCCTTTTTAAATATAACAATTTCATCAATTTAATTATGAATTTTGACATAGAAAAGCTAAAGTTTGAAAAGCGTTGTCACTTTGAAGGACAAAAGGTTGGTAGAGTCAATGTTTGAATGGCAAAAGGTAAATAGAGTTAATGTTTAAAAAAATATTTTTATTTTCAGATTATTAATTAAAATTGAAGAATAGTAATTAGTTTTAAGGAGAATTTAAATTTAATAATAATATTAAAATTGGGTGTATAGGATAATAATTATTTTTCCAAATCATTTTTAGAAAGAAAAATATTATATATAGCAGTGAGTAACAAACCATTATCATAACAAATTTCATCCCATTATTTGTAAACTTGGTGGAGAGGATAAGAATAATCATTCTTCTCCGCAATACAAACAAAGCAATTAATAATAATATAATATATATTTGTAGATATATTAAATATTTATAAAATTAATATTACACAATACAATTTACAATATTTTACATGCATTAATAAAAAATTAAATTATATATATATATATTATATATATTTTGGTATTTCATATATATATAAGTAAATGTAATATATTTTGCATTTCAATTATTATATATTATATATATATATATATATATATATAATTTAGGAAAAATATTTTAATTTTCCATGAGAAAAATATTGCAATTTTTATTTTTTCCAAAAGAAAATCAAAATTACATTTTGTAAATATACCCTTGGTGCATTCTAAGAAGTGTGATGGGTTTACGAACCTACGTTTAAAGGTTATTACAAGACTAGTTGATACATGTTTTAGTTGAGCCATGAGATGTTCAAAATATACATTGTTTTTTTTATATCGAAAATCAGTGAGAACCAAGTGTTTTCACCTTTTTTGAAAGAAAAAAATTATTGTATGATCTGAAGGAAATAACATAATATTATTTGTGAAGTATACCACAAAAAATGCAGAGATTAAATCTTATCAGTGGAACCAATGTCCTTTAATAATGGTTGATGATAGTGTTGGAAATACTAGGAGGGGGTGAATCGGCATTTCTCTTAAAATTAGTTAATTATAAAATTTTAAAGCATGAACAATGTAATAGTAAAAAACACATCACAAGAGTATTACACAACAAATTTTTAGGTGGAAACCCTTCCAGGAGAAAAAACATCAAATGATTTTCTAATATATTGTGAGTATGATAATGCTTCAAATCCAACTGAAAGGGAAGACCCAACTACCTAGTATTCTAGAAAAACATTCAAGTTTATTATGTAGCTCCAACACCTGAAAGGATGCTCCTACACCTTGGTTTTACTAGCTCCAACTAGAAGGATGCTCCAACAACCTAGTTTTATCAGCTACAACTAATAGGATGCTCCAATACCCTGCAAGCTCCAACTTGCCCTAACACCTAAATAATTTTGAGCTACAACTTGAAGGAGACTCCACTCTCCTGCCTTGCACTACCCAACCACCCTAAAAATATATAAAAGTAAATAAATAATTTTTGGGCCCCCATACCAGGGACAACGACTCACTTACAAAGATATTCATTGAAGCCCTAATGTGTACTTCAAATGTTTAATGAAAAACTGACTTCTTCATAACTGCTACCAAATGATATAACAATGTAATTGAGCAACAAACGATCTAAACAAATTATCTACCTTAAGTCGACTACCTAAACATATCTTTTTCCACTATGGATTTGATTTTTAACTCGTCTTTAACATATTGATGCCTCTACCCATGTATTCACTAATGTATTCAACCTACTTTTATACTTCTTCAAGATCCTCAAGTCTCTCCTTGAGATGCCCTTTAAAAATATATTCAATTCCTTCTCTTCTTTTCTACAGATCAAAAACCACTCTTGCTTTATTATTTAGATAAAGATACAAATACATGTCCTTTAACTCACTGTGAGAGAGACTTATGTTCAACTATCAAGCTGATCACAACAAAGATACATTTGATTCAGCTAATGAATCTAGGTTCTGTGTGTAGGAGACTTGCCCAAAATATTGAAATTGTTTAAGAGTTGTCCAGAAATATTCCTAGACACAAAGATATTTAGAATGTCAAAGTAACTGTAACACTCTAGTAACTTTTCACCTTTATAAATATTACATTCTTATAGGCATATGGGATAAGGGAAAAATGGACAGTGAGTCTAGGACTTGAGAGGATCATTTTACATAAACATGTTTTGTTATTTAGAGCAAGATTGAAGGCTGACAAAGGGCAGAAAAAGGGGAAAAAGTCCAAATGGAATGAGGATGATTAGCCTGAAAAGACTGGCCAATAATGGCAGGACCAACCACCACAAAAATATAAGGGACAGGTGGAAGATTTTGGATTGGCATAAAGAATTTGGACCGAGTTGGACAATAACAACGAGGAAGCATAGTTCGAATAGTGACAAGGGAGGAAGTTGAGTTCCCTTTGGGTGTGCTTGGAGTTTATTTCTCTAAAATCTTGGATCAGTCACTAGAAGTGAGCCATTACAAGTTGGTTACAATTGTCTTGGAGAGAATTAGTGTAATGCTTGGGGAAATGAAGTGATATATTTAATTGTCTCCAATTATAGATCCAAAATTTCATTTATCAATCACTTAAGCAAGTTTCAGGGAGAAGTGTATCATGCTCGAGCAATGGAGATTGGTGGAAATTCTTTTTGGTGAGGATGGAAAGCCTCTAGACTCCCTTGGTTTTCAATGTGGAGATTTCTCCTTGGAGCCTTGTCTTATCAAGTCCTGGAAGTCAACTTGGGGGTGGCAGATGCATAAGGAGCCAATGTAAGCTTTTCTAAGGTTGGGAGGTGAGTATTATCCTAAGATTGATTTCCCATCTACATTTAAAGAAGAAAAATCATGTGTATAGTAAGACTCTACTAGATCTAACCACATTTTGTGTGTATCATTAGTAAACTTGCAGGAATGTGATGTGAATAATGAAGTCATAGGTACATATGGTAGGTCATGTTGGCTTATGTATGCTTGGAACAATTTATGTTCATGTCCTATGATGTATGGTTAGCACTATGTTGGAGTTATGATGCATGTGTGATTTTTATTCCTACCATGTGATTTCCAAGACCATGCATCAAAATGTGTCTCACTAGTGTCAAAGTGCAGAAGAAACTATGATACTACGAGTGCAGAAGAAATCTATTTTGATATGGTCTGTAAAAAAGATATTCTGAAACTATGAAACCACCCATATCAGAGATCTTAGTTTCTTGAATGGGTTGAAATCCTCTTAACACAGATTGATGCACCATGAGCAGTAGGTCAATTTATCTTTCCTCAACCATATGAGGATAATTTTTAGTTATTATCTTTCTTTTTCTACCAACAAAATTCATCTTAGTTTCATTATTGTGTTTATGTTGTGAGTTATGTGCAATCAATAAAACTCTAAGCAAGAGCTATAGATGGCAAGGCGTAAAACAATTGATTTGATAGTGACATTTACCATCTTCAATTTCTTTTCCATGAGACATCAAAGAATTATTCCCTACTCTTCTCATGGGCATTACTTTTGAGGATTCAATATCCATTCGAGGCACATATTTTAAGAGACAAACCTATGGATTTTCACAATTCCAGTCAATTCCCTCTATACTCTTTCATTTTAAGATGTTTGATATGATGGTTTTGTATATTTTATTTCCATGTTATTAGTTCAGCCATAAATTACACAATCAGATATGAAACACAAAATAATCAGCTACTATCAGTCATTTGTAATTATAATGGCCTTCGAGGTACATTTCTTTTCTCATATCTCAATAAGTTAGCTAGATTTTTACATGATGTCTCTAGTCATGCTATAATTATTTCACTTTTAGTAAAATCAAGTTTCAATGTGTTGGCATTAGCATTAATGGAGTCTTTGTAATTATCTTATTGAAAAAAATTATATTGAATCTTACTAAAACATGGGAGAAAAAAATATTTTACCAAATCGTTGGGTCTGAGGGGCTGACCTTCCCTAGTCAAACTTGACCAGAGCTTGCAATTTGACTTACTCAAATATTGCATGTCAAATTTGTGCTTGTTATTTCAGTGATTTTTTTAGAGTGTTGGTTCTTAGGGGTTGGCCAATTTGAGTTGTGTTTTTTTCCAATATTGTTGTTGTCTTTCTTGGACCATCCTGGTAGTCTACATTCAACTCGTCAGTTTAGTTATCAACTTTATCTATTTATATTTTTGTTCTTATCAATAATTAGCAAGTGGTCACTATTAACCACAACATAGGAGTAATTTCATTCATATTTTCCATTTTTCTAAGTCTGAATTATTATTTTCATATTTACTCATTTTCTTATTTCAAGACTATGCATTTTATTTGTTATATCATGTATTTATATGTAACCACCTCCTCCCACATTTACCCACTTTTACAAGCTCACCTGGGTAAAAACGAGATGAGTGTCACTATGACATGACCTAACCTACAAGTTCTAGTTATGGAAGTGGGGCCTCCTGTTAGAAAAATATTATATATGACAAAGAAATGCAAGACATATAATATGCGGAAAAACACAAACACATAAAACCAGAGAGACACAGATATACGTGGTTCACCTAGTTTGGGCTACGTCCACCCCGAACAACCAGTCCTTCCTTTTTATTATCCAGCAAAAATGAAGAGACACAACCTGCAGCAGATCCGTTGTAATATCCTCTGTTTTCTCTCACAATCTCACCTATTTGTTTCTCGCTCTGAGAATACACATCTATTACACAGCCTCAATACAATACCCTCATACAAAGAGAGGGGTTTCCTTCTAAGGAAAAAAACCCTAAACTAAACATAAGTTCTACTGTCAGATCATCTGCCCAATGAACGACCCAGGTTGAATATAAATTACTATAATTTTACGAGGCAATTTTACATTTGTTTTTAGCTTCAGGGGCGTTGCCCCCGAAACCCCTGTTGAGGGACCGCTAGCCCCCGGACCCCCCAGCCAGGGGGGATTAGTCCCCGACAAGTCCCCCCCACGTGGAGGGGTGTACAATCTTCCTAGGGTATACATCCAGCTGAAACAAATACCTTTAAATAATCATGCTCCACACCCAACACCTCCAATCTTGAAAACAAATTAACATTCCTCAGAGACCACAGGTCATTCATGAGGCTACAAAACACTACAGGTGATCAATCTCTGAGTTGGAACCTTTCTTCACTAGGTTTACTCCACAAATGTACCCTTGACACTTCATGAATGCAATTGGGAGGCTATAACTGCACTCAGAGGCTTGTCTCCATGTGGTTATGACCCAAAAACACCAGTTTTGAGCTAGCAATTCTGATATCTAAGTCACTTTTTAGGCTAGCCTTCAGAACACTACCCAAAATTTCTTGTAACTTTTCAAAATGCATTCAAAGGTGATGACAATCCTAATCAATCAAAACTCAAGAAAGAATGTGACTTAGACATGCCTAATCCATGATATACATTTTTTGAAACATATGGTAAACATGAAAGCTACAAATCATGAATGCATATATGATCATATACTGATAATATTTATCTGAGAATCATCAAGAAGGCTATATGCCCTCTCTATCTAGATACAATTACACCTATTAGCCCATGCATTCATCAACCATTCAATAGCTTATCAAAACGAAAGAGTCATAGATAGAATACATCATATAACCAACATATAACCATAATAGAAATTACCATGGAAAGTCAACCATAAGATCACCATCATAATCAATATAATTTCTCATAGATCACAATAATTTCTCATTCACAATAGGAAAATATCTCATATTACATATGAAAATGTCAACCAAGTCAGGCCCAACTTCCATGTACCACCCGACCATAGATTGGGTTGAACCAAATCTCTCTTTCGGTCAATCACCCCCGCACCATATTCAAAGCAAGAATGTGGGATCATAAGGGTTAAACCAAAAAAAAGATCAATCGGGGCTTCTAGAGGTCGAACCACCTCAACCCTCTACCATAGTGACTTCACCTAACTAGTACATAAATCAGTAAAAACAATAGATCGATCTCCACCCAAGCTATCTAGGGTTCCAGGGACTAGTAACTCAACCCACAGCCATAGAGGACCCAAGTTGTTACGGCGCTCCAGAGATTTTGTCCCAACCCTCAGGCTTCAAGGACTAGTAACTCAAACCACAACCTATAGGGAACCCAAGTTGTTCTTGGGCTCCAGGGTGTTTTTTCCAACCCACAACCATAGGAAAAATAAGAATCAATAAGAAAATCCAAAATGGGGAACCCACTACACCATGGATATCCAGGAAATGGCAAGGCAAGGCTAAAACCACTATCAATATAGGAAAATCATCATGTTAATGACAGCATGAGATCACACATCCAACCTATTGGATGCAAAGAAATATAGCTTTAGTTGTTGATCCAACTATCTTCTTGCTTTCTCTAAATCCAAGTGAATACTAGAGTGCTCCAAGAATACTCTGTGTGAAAGACCGTATAAGAGAGATAGAGTGAACAAGAGCCCATTTCTTTTGTTAAAATGATAGCAATGGTTTCTCTAAAGCTTTTTTATCATCGATGCCTCTATTTTCTTCATTTTCCTCTAATTTCCCTCTCATGCATGTTTGTGTCTGTTCATCTCCCTTTCCCCATATTTTCCTTTATTTTCATAATTAAATGTCAATTGTTGCCTCTTTGCCTTGGCCAATGCCTTTCCTAATTTCCATAGCCAAATATAAACCACAAGTGATGCCCACTATAGTGCTTTTCCCACCATTTAGATTGGAATACATGTCCAATGACCTTGGTATTATTTTATTTACATGGAAAATAAACCTAAGTTTGTTACATTATATCTTACATGTATTCTCATATTTACCATTATTTTGCATTGAAGAATGTTTCATATATAATATTGTAATTGAGTTGTTATGAGACAGGAAATTTGAAGCTTCTTCTTGGTGAATTCATTAAAATGAGTAAAATAATGTAGTCATTACTCATAGGGGAGGAATAACTGTAGAAATTTTGAATAATTTAACACATATTCAATGGAGATTATCCCGATCATGTACTATTGCGGAAAACATACACAATACATAAGCTCCTCTACGTTGATCATCAATATAGCAGCATCAATAACAATAAAACATCAAGAGCATTCACACATTAACACAGTATGTATCCCGGGAAAAGCATCTCGCTAAAAACCCCAACTATCTGTATATTAATGATTGAGTCATGTAACATTACATAGCATAATACTTCT
>APFE030369247.1:131998-191841 GCA_000404065.3 Pinus taeda
ATGCATGCAAATATTCAACTAACCCATAAGAACCACATATTTCCTTCATGCAATTGCATGTGCCACATCCGTAGCTCGAACTGAAGTGCTCCAAGAGAATAAGATTAAGTTTATAGTCCAAATATTATTGTGAGATAATAATATTGACTTTTCTATTTTTGACAGCCAGTCTAAAAATAGACTTGATCACTCACACTGTGATCACTCACACTTTCATCAAAAATAGAAGTCCATCTATTTTTCCCAACTTGATCAATCATCCATAACAGCAACCTGCAATCCATAGACATGATCCATATGTCTAAAAATAGACATAGTCTAAAAATAGACTTGCGCCAAAAATAGCCTGCGGGCCCACTTAGTGAAGGCGACTCTTTTCACTAAGCTCCATCATCTTGTTGCAATCTCAACAAGCATTTCTTGTTGCACACTTTTCAACAATAACATCTTTGAGAAAGTGGAACATAATTCCTTAGTTTGGCTGGGATATTTACTAGGGTTTGTGCTAAGAAACAATTTTAAAATTTCTTGATTCTTTAACAACACATAATGGTACGACGTAAGCTAAACCATCTATATGAATATATTAATGTCTTGATGAAATATTGTTTATTCATTTATTAATAGATCTTATTTGGTACATGGATTCAAAATATCTAGATGGAGGGATTGTTACTAAACTAAGATCGAAGATGAAAATAATATTGTGTTGGATGAGTAACTGGATTGAGAAATCATTTTTCATCCTTCAAATATTTCCTAAAATCTCCACATGTTTAATATTGGTTCAAGAGGTTCGACCAAAGAGGAGGATGCTTCTTTCACAGGGCATGAGATTATTCAGAGAAGAATTCAGTCATCGTCCTTGAGTACGCCATTCATGGTAGCCTTTGGGAAAGATCCCAAACAATTGCAGTCGATTCAGATAGAGATTTTTCTTTGCCTTTCTCCTTTTTCCCCCTTGTCAATAATCTAAACATTGACCTCATATTCTTATTCATTTATTAATATGGCTCTCAACCAAGGGCAGTAGCTTGATTTTCACCTATCCATGTGCCTAATTTCTCTTTCTAGCATCCTAACATTAGGAAAATTATTTTATTTGAAGGAGACATCAAGTTCATCAGGTTTCATTCTATGAGATGAATTGGAACCATCTTGAATTAGTTTTGTGAACCCAAGTAGACTTATATGTCTATTCTCATAGTAAGATTAAGGAGGAATTGGATACCATCACCAAATCATTAGATCAATAAGAGCACCACAAAACCAAACTCGCATTGAAATTGCAAATTGGTGATAACTACAATGGGATCTTCATTGACCTAGATAGGTTTTGGTATGAGCTTAACTCCCCAATGTTGTGGTTTAGCTTGTCCAACACCAATACACTTGGTTTCTTGTTGCATTTTCAAAATTCATTATAGGTATAAACTCTCGGATAACTGATACAATAACAAAAGAGAAAGGTAACGGAGAGATGGAAGAGGGTAATAATTTCAAGCATACATACACTCAATAATATTTGGTACTAGAAAATAGTAAGTATGGTAGAAACTTCAAAGTAGTGCCATGATTGGACACTAAGGATAAGAATACACAATTGGAAAAATTAAACTAGAAAATAAGCTCCAAAGATGAAACCCACTTACTCCATAGTATGATAGTCCTCAAATGTGAATGCAAATAATGAATGAATAGAGATGAGAATACAAGGGTCCTTGATCCCAAATGGTAAAATTAGTTACTGGCTCATCGATAATATATATATTTTTTTATTTTAACTTTTAGATGCAAAATGCAAAAGATACTTGTTGGCCTTTGTTGTTTGGTATCTCTAATGGAGGAAAAGAAAAACAAAACAAAACAAAATTCTTATCCCTTTCTTATAACCATAACATGAGAGTCAGGCAACCTAGTAACCACATCCCTTTCGTTAGTTTCATAAGGGGTTTGTGTTACAAGTGGTATCAGAGATCTTGGGTTTAGCATTCAGACCTAGTGGGCTCTACCATGAAAGGAATTAAATTCTATAGATGAAATCGTAGGATTTTGGGGACAAAGTTAATACCCTATCATAAAATTAAATATGTAGAAAATTATAAGTCTAAACTCTTAGAGATATTAAATATGTAGAAAATTATAAGTCTAAACTGTTAGAGATGAGGGCGACTCTAGCTTCCTATTACTATGGCTAACTATCATGCATATGATAGCCATGTTTGAAGAGTTTGGTTCCTCAAGGGAGATGGTGATTCCTTTTAAAATGTGGCTGTGATTGGGAAAAGGAATTGTCATGAAAATAGCCTGGGTTCAAACCACATCACATATGAGTCCCCTTGGGTGTGTGTTGATCTCCTAGAGTTGGTCCCTTTGATATTAAAGGGATTTGACACATGAAGCCAAATCTACTCTAGTGGACCTTAATAGGATACACTATCTTTGGTAAAAATTTCCATCATTAAGGAGATTTCATACACATTCACAAGTCAAAAAGGATCTGCACAACACGATACCAAAACTTTTGGAAATATTAGTACGAGAATGCATCGAGGTGTTATCATTTCAATTTGGGGAATTACACCCAAAATCCATCCAAATTAAGGCTCTAACTAGGAATCATTGATTGATTGTAATAAATTAGGTTTACAACCCTTACCATTAGAAGTCCTTATATTGAAATATGATTATTTCTAGGCCAATTATAATTATTTTGTTCTTGCATCAAGAGGAGACAACACTACTAAGTGCAAGCACACCCATGACCTCATTACAATTAAATTTCCTCCCTCGACAGGGTGTTTGTGTATAATAGGTTTTAATAAATTGTGAATTATAACTAAGATAGATGCTAGTATTGTAGCATCTCAAACTAGTTGTTACACCATTCTAGGAAATTTTCTGCATAATGTGCAAAGATACACATCTTATTAGGTTAAGAACAATAATAAATTATTCAGAGTTCGTTTCTTTTAGAGGAAGAACTAATTGGCACAGCAACAGAGGAACTGATAAAAGAGATATTTCAAAAGCTGTAAGATCAATTATAGTGGTACAACCCTATGAGATGCACTTAGAATATATGAGTTTTACTTACATATAGTAACCATATCTATTGTTTTGATTGATTAAATGAATTAGTGGGGTTCACTTCTCTTTTGTTTTATATTTTTGTTGAAAATAGGGAGAATTATAATTAATTTTAGCAAGTCAAACATAGTAACCCAAACAAAATAATTTTATGAGAAATTTAAACTTGAGTGTCATTGAGAAATTTTGATAACCCACCAGATTTTGAATCTATGGTACTAGAGTATGATTTCCTCTAAGGCTTGTGGTAACTATTGCTGAAACAACAATTGGAACAGATAAAAAGCAAGAGAGACTTTAAAAATTTAAAGGAAATTGGTAGATGATAAGAATGATAAAGTATATGTAGGAAGAAAAAGAAAAATTGCAAATCAACGCAGTTTGGAAATTAATAGAAATCATTCTCAATAGAATGGACAACCTTCGAGAGAAAAAAAATTAAGTCATTAAGCAGTTACAACGATATTTCTTTGCAAAACGAATTTGGGTCAAACTTTAAGCAGAAGTGGAATAAGAAAAAAAGGTAGTTGATATATAATATTCTCAAATCACCAATGAAGAAATCACAGAAAGAACTTCACCACAAGTCCATTCTCAAATTGAAGCCATAAATTCTTTGGTTATTTTGAAAAGAACACCAAGGGATATTTTCCAAATTTTTGAAAGGAATGAAATTCAATGGTTAAGGTCTTGATAAGGATGGTCAAGGCACCAAGATTCCATAGATGACTTCTCACCTTGCAATGGTGATAATGCAACACCCTTGGAAGACACTAGGCTAGTTGCTACCTTTCTATAAGACAATTTTTTTTTCATTTGTTCCCATTTCTTGATTCCTACTACAACCTTTAGGTCTTCCCCACTTTATTTTGGTTGAATTTCCCTTGTAGCTCCCATCAACATTGTTTCTGCTTCAAGAATGAGAAAGTGTATAGAAATGGTGTATTAATTTTGTAGCCTCACTAAAGGATTACCTTACTGGTATGTTTACCATATCTCACTATTGTTTTGTTTCTTTCGAAATTCACATGATATAGGTTTTCATTGATGAGGTCTTTCTATTAGAGATGTCTATTCAAGTATGATATTAGTCACAATTCATATGAGTCTGTAAGATGCAAGGTCAAGGAGCATATGAATTCAAAACATGTCCCTTTGTTATTAAACATTAAAGATCAAGATACCATCATATTAGGTATACCATATGCCAAAAGTGAATTATTTTGATTATGAATACCAAGACAAAGGATTTAATTGCTTAAAAGAATGTACAACACCTCCACCATTAGAAATCAATAACTTGTGGTTATAAATGATAGTTTAGGACACAAGATATAAATGGCATCTTATTTTCATTGATAACACTTAGAAGATCACAAAATTTTCATTATTGAGTGCACATAATTATATGTGTTATGTGTGTATATTGGACATATTTAAGCCATGAAACCCAATGATCCAAACTCAGGAAATTATGATAGTGATAGATTGAGGTGTTAAAAATTATATACAAGCTAAGCATAGCAGCAAAGTATTAACCCTTTAGATGTTTGAACATATGTTTTAAAAATGCTTAAAATTTCAATTAGATGCCCAATTCATAGGATTGTATGAAGATCCACAATTTGTCTTCCAATTATAGTAATAATTGTAGTCTTAATTCAAAATTGAATATGAGCACAAATATGCTTGTAGAATGATGGAGAATTGTCATTGCATATGTTAATTATGGGCATTGAAATTCTTTCCTATAGGATGTTGTGTACAACTATGGTAGTGTAGTATTATTATACTAGTGGTGTCCCTAAACAAGGTATGCATGTGATTAAGTATGGGGTGTCTCAGATTATGGAAATGTCGATGTCTCTCCTGGACATGTTTATGTATACATAGGTTCATACATTGGATGAACCCCATAATTGCATGATTAGAGGCACATTGTTTCTGAATTTAGTAACTAACAAATACTTGTTGTAAGTACTAGTTATAACGCTATGGTCATGGATAGTATTCCAGTTATTTACAGGTGAAAGTGAATACTGATTTTGTATAATGACTCTATTTTGTACTAATTTGAGATTGCCTGTAGTTTTTGTGATGCATTCTCCTTTCATGAATGTGAAAGTTTAAGAATGTGATGCATGCTAACTGACTCTATGAGTCTACAGGTACCATAACAGTTGGTCGCAGTAAGAAGTCCAAATATCCAGAAAGTTTTTTAAAGTCTAAGCTAAATGGTAAATGTGGTATTCATAAAGAGGTTGAATTTGATCACAAATTGAATTATAATAATTGAAAATGTAGGATAATAGTTATGACCAATGAGCATATGTGTCTCTAAATCTAAAAGAAAACTTACATAGAGTTTTTTTTGTTTTGTTGATGTGTGTGTGTGTCGATATTATATATATATATATATATATTATATATATATATATATATATATATATATATATATATATATATATATATATATATATATATATATATATATATATATTATATATATATATATATGTATGTATGTATGTATGTATGTATGTATGTATGTATGTATGTATGTATATGTATATGTAGTGTATGTATGTATATGTATATGTTATATATGTAATGTATATGTATATATATGTATATATGTACATATGTATATATATGTATATGTACATATATATATATATATTATATATATATATATATGTATATATATATATATATATTATATATATGTGTGTGTGTGTGTGTGTGTGTGTGTGTGTGTGTGTGTGTGTTATACACACACACACACACACACACATCACAATCCTATGGATGCATGAACAACTACCAAACAATAGGTTGGGTTTACTTGTGTTGAGAAAGACCCAATGACAAAGACAGGGAAAGGAATTTCAATTTTTTACTCATATGTATGCATGGTACAATGGAAGGGAGTGCAATGAACTCTAGACTCAAGAAACTGAGTAAGGTTTTGGGGATTCTTTTACTTGAGGATTATTATGTTATGCTTTCAAACTTTATTTATGTGATTTGATTATAGACATGCATTGCCATGTTGTTGTTTGTATTGTGGTTTTCATTTGATGAATGTGATTATGGATTTTATTTTCCTTTTTTCGATGTTTCACTTTGTTTTACCTTTTTCATTTCCTATTGATTTTATGATTGTCCCTTAATTTACACACATGAGACCTTGGAACAAGTCAATTGAGGTG
The DNA here is from genome assembly GCA_000404065.3 of Pinus taeda. Classification (NCBI taxonomy): domain Eukaryota; kingdom Viridiplantae; phylum Streptophyta; class Pinopsida; order Pinales; family Pinaceae; genus Pinus; species Pinus taeda. The sequence goes on from APFE030369247.1 coordinate 138,301, forward strand.
GCAGGAAATCCACCAATTATTAAGAAACATGCAACTCATGAATGATATATTGAACTATGTCTAAAAAGTTAGCAATAATGTGGTAACATTCATATGAAAACGCTGAAAGGATAAGTGGAATGTGATATGACAACCAAGTAGGTTAGTTGAGTCCATAGAAATGATGGACAAACAAATATTAAAAGGAATTTCTCTTAACTATAACTTTAATTGCACATGCACTTGTATATTTTGTACATGATTATGCCAATATGAAGATGCCATTTGGATGACAGGTCTTATCGAGAGTCATTACTGTGGAAGAATGATGGATGTATGTGGTACAACAAGGAAAAAGACACCTAGGTGGCACAAGTGCTATGAGCTCTTGTTGTGTATCAGATGGAGCTCGAACAAAGTTTTGGATTCTTGTATTGAATTTAGAAAGGAGGTATACACCTTTGGATGCCCTTATTCTGGTGTATATGTACATGTGTCATGCATGTGTAAATGTGTATATTTTGTTTTATGCCATATGTGTATTTGTGATATGTGTACATGGAATCATGTTAAGTGTACATTTTATGGGGCCACAAGTATATGAATTATGTATTGTTTCTAGGTGGAGGCGAGATACCGTCTAGATTCCCAATATTTCTGCTGACAGAACACTACTTGGTTTGGTATTTCCCATAGTCATGAGTGGACTTATCAAATAGGAATATGTTGAAATCACCTGGGAAGTTACCCTCACTACAGGTAAAATACATTCTAGTGGATTTTTTTGTGGAAGCCCCTATAAAAATAGCCCAAAATTCATTTGTAGTGGAGGTCACTAGTGAAGGTGGGCGGGAAGATTTTTTTTGAATAGTGGGTGTAAAAAATATAAATGCACTAGTGATTTACTAAACATACTAGCATTGGTGCTTCATATAACATGGTGCACCATCGGAAATTGTATTTTATTATAATAAAAAAACACTATGCGATATATAACACAACACACTGGTGCTTTAACATTCCATAGCACCGGTGCCCTTCATGTAAAAAAAGACCCAATAAAATCCACTAAGGAGCCCCATTGTAGTTATAAATTTTAGAAAATACGGTGCTATTTTCCAACAATGCTTTAATGCAGTAAATGTACTAAAACATCCCAGGGGTTCTTTTAAAGAGCATCACTAGGAATTTATTAATTTCTAAAAGTTGAGAAGTGTTATAGTTAACCATAGCACTGGTACGATACATGTATAGATATGCCTCAAGTGTCTCACAAAACGCACCGCAATATTTGTAATTAACAAAAAAATGTGGTGATTTTGGATATATCCCGCCCCAAGTCAGTTAGCTAAATGCATCGAAGGAGGGTCAAATAAAAAAACTATCCCGACCTTAATTTTCATTTTTACCATCCACAATGTGGGAGATATCTAAAGCATCGATGTCGCTCTTGCCACATGTAAGCACCCTATCTTTGGTGCTTCTCTTATTCACCATCTTTCCATATCGTGCTCACTATTTGAGTTTCCATTTTTTTCAAATGGTGTTAAAATTGTTTTTCTCAATTATGTGTCCACAATGCCTCCCTAAAAACAAAGTGTCTAGGTAATGTATATGTTTCTTTATAATTTAAGTTTTTAGTGGATTATAATTGCAAATTAGGTTAATTTTTCCACTGTTTTTTATAGTAAAATCAATCACTTGTAATATGCTCAATATGTTGGGCTCGCATCGGGCATGGTGTGCACTATAAATTTACAAGGTGCACCACCTATCAATGCATGAACATAAGACATCGTGATTTTTGCGGTGTGTTTTGTAAATGAAAATTCACAGGGAAAGATACAATAGATTGTACATCAACGTGTCACACCTGGTGCATTTATATTTACCAAACGCACTACAAAAATAATATTTAAAATTATAGTTGTAATTCGATGTGTTCGATAACCTGAACATTATGTACTGGTGCTAAAAGGTTATACATGCTCACTGGTGCACAAATTTGTCGCATCGCTATGAAAAGTTAAATTTTTGAACCAATAGTGGTGCATCATACTTATGTGTGCACCAATAGCAATGCGATTATAGTTGAAAGAACATGGGCACCAGTGAATGACTATGTTTTGTGCACACCAGTGTTTTTTTGTTTATTAATTGAAAGTTTTGTTTCCATATCTATAAGTACATGTTTCATAATATATATGTGTGTGTGTGTGTGTGTGTGCGTGTGTGTGTGTGTGTGTGCGTGTGTGTGTGTGTGTGTGTGTGTGTGTGTGTATATATAGAGAGAGAGAGAGAGATCTGAGGCTGATGTATTTTAGATTTCAATCATGTAGCATAGATGTCGACAAAGGGAGTAGTAGCAAGAGAAGGAGCAACAAGAAGACCCATACAATATGTTTTGAACATGGAAGGCTAGAGAGACAGAGAGGGATTTATACCCTCACCCTATTACTCTTGCAACCTGGGGACTCTTGAGGAATGTAGGACTCCTCTAGTAATATGAGAAGGCTACATCCCTGAAGACGCACTATATATATTTGTGCATCGATCCACCGATGGAATGCCGAGGAGGTTTCTGTGACAGTCCTACAGCTTGGTATAGGCCCTCTTATGAGGAGATATAATTTACCACTGGCCTATCCAGGAGAGGGGAGGATGTTCCCCTGTTCCCTTATGACCCCCATGGTATTGCAACTGAGAGTCAACTTCAATACAGTCAGAGATATATCGGGCCTCATGCGGTTCGTGCATAAGATTTTCAGTTCCATGGTGGATAGCTAAAGATTTATTATTTTGTTGTAGAGGAGGTTAGGTTTCTTTCATTATTAGTCATGACCATTGCATGCTCTAGTAGTGATGGGAAGTGTATTAGTTGCCCTTTTTTGTATTATGTTGATTTTTTTATTTAGATGACATGTTGCATCAAATGACCTACCATTATTTTGAGATAGATTTGCATGGCTTTAGATAGATTTTGTTTGTTGATATGTGAGAGGAAGACCTTCCCTTTCTCTTTCAAGCTTTTTTGTTTATTTTTTGATAGGTTTCCAGAGACGAGGCCTACATTTGACCATCGCCCTCCTAAGCTAATCACTGAGGTATGGATGCGCATGATCTAGACTAATGCATGAACATAAAAAATATAGATATACAAATAAACACAGAGATGCAAAAAAAATATAACTTCATTTCATTAATATCAAAGAACTGAAATATGCTTACATATGGAAATGGAAATAAACTAGCTTGGGTGATGGTAGCTTATCCCTGAAAAGAGATGTGGCAGCTACATGCCTCTGAATTGTGTTACAATGAGGCTCAAGGGATGTTTATTATTTAAAACAAGGGAAAGCCCTAAACAACAAAAACCATAGCCCGAGGAGATGGAACACCAAGAGTTTGTGGGCCCCATTGGGATTAGTTCCATAGCCAACTTCTTGGGGTAATAACTTGGTCATATTATCTTTGTTTGGTGTGTACAATACCTTTTTGGAAAAATATCTCTTAGTACTACAGGATTTTCCACAATCACTTTCCTATTTTTTTGGACCTACTGCGGACCTCAAAAAACGTCGTTTAGGGGGTCAAAACTGCTCCATAAGTTCAGGACTTAAAAAATGGCTAAAACTAGTAAATTTTGCTATAAACAAGGAAACTAATGAAACCAAATGGAGGTATAGGTGGATAGGTGGCTGGCCACCAATATCCACCTAGATTAGTCCTCCCTCCTTAGGAAGAAATGGTCCCCATTGCATGCAGAGCCTCCATGAGGTGAGGAATTTTTTGTTGAACTCTCCCTGGTGAGCCATTTCCCCTGGTGAAGGAGCTAGCCCTCTTTGACAACTTGATATAGTTGGATCCTCTATTGGCGAGTGTTCTTGATCTGCATTTCCAGGATCTAATTAGTTGTGGCCTATTCCATTTAGTTTGGGTTTAACTCTGTTTGTGTGAATTGTTCTGCAATGTCAGATGTGTCCTGCAATGGTGGAAAGTATGGCCAAAGGCAATCCAATTGAATACTGGGTGCAGGCCAAGGAACAGTGGAATGATGAGCTTAAAGGCATTGTCTCCTACATCCTTGGTGATTATTTATAGCCCATATCATAGTGGGCTAAGCTTTCAGTAGTCCTCAATAAGGCATTCCTTCTGCAGATCTAGCCAAACTTTGTTTCCCACCTGGAACTTATGTGGCACCCAATGTTGATCATGTCACTACTTGTACTTAGCATTGGCTCTATCCAATATGCCATGGACCTATTCACGGATGTGTTGAATGCACTTAATGAAGACATTAGCCCTATCAGTTTCAAATTGGATATGAGTCGAATCTTCCTGAGTAGTTGTAAATGGTGTGACCACATCAATGGGACATAGTAGTTGGAATCTTAATCCCACCTGAAAAGGGCTTTGTTCAGTTGAGTTATGGAAAGATCTATTGTAGTTGTGCTTGAAATAGGGGAGGCTTTCATCCCATGTGTGTGGATGTTGTGGGTTGTACATGCACAAAATGTGTATGGTCATCCTATTGAAGATATTTGTTTGGCCATTAGTTTGTGGGTGGAAAGTTGTGGACTTAGTGAGCTTGGTATCCAAAATCGTCCAGAGACTTAACCAAAATTTACTTAGGAACATGCTATCCCGATCTGAGATAATGTACTGTGGGATCCCAAAGTGTACCCGCACTTGTTCAAAGAAGAGCTTTGTAGTGGCTTCTGTTGTGATACTCTTCTTGTAGGCTACCAAAATGGCCATCTTAGAGAATCTGTTGATGACCATGAAAGCATAGTCATTGACATGCTTAATAGAAGGAATTCCTAACATGTAATCCATGGAGATAGATTCGCAAGGTTGACTAGGAGTAGGAAGATGAGTATATAGGCCTTTCTTCTTAATGGTCAATTTCAGAATGGCATCGATAGTACAGGCTCTGATGTACTCCTCAACATTCTGTTGAAGTTTTGATGAATAAAAATACTTCTGTAGCACAACCATTATTTTCTCTACCCTAAAATGTCCAGCGACCCAACTATAGTGCACATCCCAAATCATCTTGGCACACTCGCTTGAAGGAACACAGAGATTTCCTAGGTGGTATAACAATGCATCCTAGAGGTGAAAATTTGGAACTTGCTTTCCTTCTATCAGCATCTGGTATGTGTTTCCAAATTTTGGATTGCTTTTGTAAAGATGCGGCCACCCCACAGTGTTGATCCCACAAGAGTCAAGCACAGTCATCAGTGCCATGACCGACGGTCGACTGAGGCAATCTGCAACATTATCGGTGGTTCCCTTCTCGTACTTAATGTTCAAATGGAACTATTATAGTTATGTGGACCATTTCCGATGGTGATCATTCTACAACTTCTCTTGTGTCTGTATGAAATGTAAGGGTCGATGGTCTTTGTGGATGATTGTTTCCTTACCTATAATGTAATTCTTCCATTGTCGATAGGACTTCACAATGGAATACATATCCTTTTCATAGGTTGGATACTTTTGGACTATGTCTTAAATTGTTTCAGTATGATATGCCATTGGATGCCCCTATTAAGTAATAACTGCATCAATAGCATAGTCGAATACATCTGTCTGGATCTCAAATGGTTGCTCCAGGTTGGGTAATGTGAGCACCGGTGTAGAGCAGAGATGATGCTTCAACTTGTAAAATGCTTTCTGTTAGGATTCAAACCAAAATAAATTGTCTTTCACTCCTCTATTGGTGACTTGAATCAAAGGAAAAGTGACATGAGAGAACCCCAACATGAACCTATGGTAGAAGTTGGCAAGACCCAGAAATTTGCGGAGCTTTGTTAGAGTAGTTGGGGCTAGGAAATCTTGAATGACCTGTATCTTGGCTAGGTGCACATACACGCCCCACTCATCAATGATGTACATCAGATACTGAAACTGGGTCATACCAAAAGTGAATTTCTCCAAATTGACACACAACGTTTGTTATCGCAGGGTTTGGAGTACTTGTCGAATATGGTGGAGGTGCTCTTCCCAACTCTAGATGAAGATCAGAATGTCATCCAAATACACCACCACGAATGAGTTCGTGAAGTGTTGCAAGATGGTGTTCATCAACCTCATGAAGGTTGTTAGGGCATTCATCAACCTAAAAGGCATGACCATCCACTCGAAAAGGCACTCCTTGTATTTGAAGGTAGTCTTCCACACATTGGAGGGTTCAAACAATATCTGGTGATAACCATACTTCAATTCATTCTTGCTGGAAAATTCCGCCCCCTTTAGCTAGTCCAAAAGGTCATAAATCTATGGGATTGGATACCTATTCTTGACAGTGATCTTGTTCAATGCCTGATAGTCAATATATATTCTTAAGGTCCCATCCTTCATTTATACCAACATGATCGGGCTCCCAGAGGATGATGAATGTGGCCTGATGTTCCCTCTCTAAAAAAAATCCTGAATATGCCTCTTGATTTCATCATTCTCCATAATAAAGGATCGATAGATCAGTCCATTGGGTAGTGGCATGCTTAGGGTCAGATCAATGGAGTGGTTAACCAAACAGTGTAAAGGTACCCCTCTGGGTGAGGTGAAGATGTCCCTATACTCCTCCACAACCTTTTCCATCTGTTGCTTGCATGCGAAGGAGCCTTGTCCTCTAGAGGCCATGACCACAATATTCTTCTTTCCTTGACGGAAAATCATAAGGAAAACAAATTTCTCAGTCTAGGAAATGATCTTACTGCATTTCTTTGCAATGATCAAACAAATGGTGGTAGGTAGTGCTACCTCTGGTATCTTGTACAACTTATTGCCCAAAGTAATAATAATAGAGTGAGGCCTAGACTCATACACTGCATGTCACTTCCAAAAGTATGGTTTGTCCTAATAATACATCACAAGTTTCAAGAGGAGCAACATCACACGGAACCTCATATGTGAAGGGCTTGATGCTATAGGGAAGGGCGGAACTGTTGGTTGATGCGAATATCTCGCCCTTGATGAAGCCACCTGATGGTGTACGAATGTGGGTGTGGTGTGGTCAGTAGTCCCAATCACTTCACAACCTCTGCTAAAATAAGGTTAGTTTGGCTCTTGTTGTTGAAAATGAACTGCAACGAAGAACTCTTCACCCACATATATGAGTGGAAGAGTTGATCCCCCTCCTCTGGATCATCAGGCTCATCCTTATGGATCCTGGTGGTGAAAATGGTGGCATTATGCTTCACATAAATAATCTACTTCCATTTTTCATTCCCCTTGTCAGTTTCTAACTCAGAGTCAGAGCATGCATCTGATTCAGAAGCATTCAGGTCAGCCACCAGTGACTACTTGCCTCGACACTCACTTGTGTTGTGAGTGGGACTCTTATAGAAATCACACCATTTCCCTATGTCCTTCTTTTTCTTCATGGTGTTGTTCTTTGCATGTAGCTTTGGCAAGTTATCCTGGGTCACCTCACATTGGCTTTTTCCTTTGTTTTATGGATTGGGGGCACTTTTCCTTGCTTCAGATTCACAGACCAAAAGTATTGTTTCTTTTATTTAAATTTCTCCTTGATATTAACAATGTATTTATAGGCGGTGCCAAGAGAGGAGATTTCCAGGAACTCAATATCATCTTGGATGTACTTGTGTAGACAATCATGGTACTTGAGTTCCAAATTCCACTCATAATCCTTGATACCTAGCTTTGTACGAAGGGTATGGAAAAAATTTGTGAACTCTGACACATCTTGGTCCCTTCCCTACCACGGCGTGGTCCACGTTTTTTATTTATCTTCATAGCTCCCGACAGGTTAATATTGTTCCTTGATGTTGCCTCAGATAGAATTCCAAGTGGGTGCAACCTAAAACAATGAGGATCCCCTCTCATCCTTTTGTTCATAGTAGGTTTCCCACTAGTCATTGACGTGTGGGGAAGCTTGGAGGAGTGAAAAAGTAATCTTTTCCTGATTGGAAAAGTCATGAACTAAAAAATATCCTTGCAACATATTTAACCTTCTATCTACGACATATGCATCTATTTGGCCTTCAAGTATGGGAATGTCAAAGTTAATTTGGCCATCATCACGTTCTTCTATCGCTCGAGGGATTCCTCGATCAATATTTTGAAAGGATATCCTGCCCCCTCATCTTTATTTTCTTATGCCATGGGAGGTTGTCGAGGTTTGTGAGGCTAGACTTGCAAAGGTTCAACCATTCAAGCCCTAACTCCTTACACCCTGACCTTGTTGGCGACATGTAAAGAAAAATAGAGAAAGAGTAGACCGCTTTGATACCACTAATATGTACTTATGCAGGAACACAAAATCTTACATATATACACATAAACATAGAGAAGTAGAAAAAAATAAAACTTCATTTCATTAATATCAAAGAACTGAAATATGCTCACACACGAAAATGGAAATAAAATAGCTCGGGCGATGGTAGTTTCTCTTTGAGAAGAGATGTGGTGGCTACATGCCTCTGAATTGGGTTAGAATGAGTCTCAAGGGCCTTTTTATTATTGAACAATAACATAAAACCTTAATCAACCAAAACCCTAACCCCAGGAGATCGAAAACCAAGAGTTTGAGGGCCCCATTTGGGTTAGATGGGCAACCAACTTCCTGGGGTTGTAACTTACTAATATTATCTATGTTTGGCATGTATGATGCCTCGCTAGAAATATTTTTCCGAGTACTACAAGATTTTCCATAGGCCTGTGGGCCTACTACAAACCTCAAAAAAATGTCGTTTAGGGGTTCAAAACTACTCTGGACATTCAGGGCCCAAAAAAATGCTAAAAATAGTAAATGGTGATATAAACAAGGAAACTGATGAAACCGATGGGAGTTCTAGGTGGACTAGGCAGGTGGCCACCAATATCCACCTGGATCAGCACATGTGGGGGTAGATGATTCCTAAGAGGGGCTTGCTGGAGTTTCTGGTTAGGATTTCTCCTGAGGCATTGGTGCTACTAGATAGTGAGGATGACCATGTGTTTGTCATGTTAGTGTTTCTGTACACAAGGATTGATTAGAGAGGTTGTCCCAACATTATACTCCTAATGGTTGAGCCTCTAGACGATATAGGTAATTTTAGTGTTTTCTTAAAATTAATTTAGCTTAATTTTCTTGTTTTAATGAATTAAAATCAAATTTATTCTAGCACGTTCTTTCACTTATTTTTATTAAATTTTTTAATGCAATTGTCTAATTATTTTTCTGTACTATATATTTTGTAGACATCAGCATATTCGATGCAGATATGCCTACTCCCCCATCGGGTGTCAGAGGAGATGACGATATGGGTGAGGAAAATACTCAATGGGGTGTGGGCGTCTGGGGCCATAGATCTGGTCTACGAGTTCGGATGGACTACTACGATAGATTGGCCAGAGTTTTGTTTGATGTAGTAGTTTTCCCTGCAAGGGATTAAGATATCACCATTGATCCTAGTTTTGTGGGTCTATACATGGATTTTCCTAAGGAGATGATGTCTCTTATGCAAAATATCATCGAATCTGGTAGGGTACTAACATCGATGAGGGATGTAAGCCAAGGGATGCAAGCCAACATCATGCATCGATAGATACATTAGATGAGGGTGGTGATGATAATGATTAGGGTGATGATCATGATCATGATGATGAGGGTGGAGATCATGATGCTTCTGGTAGTACCACCCCATCAGATCATGGTCGTTAGGGTGTCAGTGATCCATCTAGAAGTACACCTCCTCATTCGCCTAATGGCAAGATGCCAAAGGTAGAGGATGTGCCTCATGTTTACCCTAATAGAGCACACAAATTTGGCAAACCGCATTGAGGGCGTAAACATAGTTGACCATCCATTATCTTCTACTCATGCAGACCACCCATCTCCTCCTCCACCTCAGCTAAGTTTGACGGACCTTGATCATGTCGTAGTTGACCATCCATCATCTTCTACTGCAAAATAGCCTGACACTACTTCTATTTTATCAGATATTTGATTGCACTTATTTGAATTCATGTAGTTATTTGAATTGTTTGTATATATATGTGTGTGTGTGTTGCATTTTTTTTGTTCATGTTTATGTACTTAATTTATATGTTGGTGTTGATGTATATTGTTAGGTCATGTTAGATATATTAATTTAATGTGCTTGTAGATAGATGTGTATGTGATAGTAGTTATTTGACATGATATTTATATTAATTTAAGGACGTGTGTGGTGATGATGTTAGATTACAATGTCTGTGTTTATTAGATTTGATAACGATGATGATGCCTTGTTAGATTATTAGACTTATGTGCTAGCTAATGACATTTATATATGCTAGAGGTGTATATAATTAGATGATAGTAGTGAATTCAAATGTGTATCTTAGATTATGTTTATGATTCTTAGATGGTTATCATCATGATGCTTATTTTTATGAAATAATATTTATTACAGATTATGTATTGGTGAATTTATATCAAACATTTATATAAGAAATTGCATGCAAAATGAATTAATTTAAAAAAAAAATGCAAAGTTATTTTTATAACTACAAATTTTAGTATGGTTAAAACTATGATTGTAAAATTACGATAAATATTTTTCTATTTCTTAGATAGTTCATTGATGTTCAATCTAACTTAATTAGTAAAATATTTCAATACTAACAAGGAAAAACTAATTAAAGGTAAAATAATTTAGTTAGTTCTTCATAAGACGAAAATGTGTAGCTCATTCAATTTTTAATACAAAATATTATTAATAATAAATTATTCAAAAATACATTTAACTAATTCAATTTAACAGCATTTCCTCCATGGCAGTCGTATCCTATAAGTAATTGGCCATACCGAGCTCCATTTGATTACCTCCATTTCTAGCTTGTGATGAAGAACTACTATTGTTGTAGTCATTCCTAATTGGTTAATACAGACACAATGTGAATTGAATAGGTGATTGATTCAACCATTCTTTGTATGTTTCCTCTCTGATTCTTTCTCTTAATGCAACCTTCTCTTGAGTTAGCATTGTAGTAAGGTGCTCCAGAATATGGTAGGTGGATCACTCATCCTCACTAGAATCCTAATTTCAAAAAATATTGAACGCCATTAGTACAATATCAATGATATTAATAAGCATGCCAATGCAATTCATTTGTTGAAATTATTACAGTATACCAAACAATTATTACCATCATTAATCCAATATTATGGCTAGAATATGCCATGTTCCAATTGGGAGGGTCAAGTAGCTATCCATTTTTATCTATCAATTGTTCGTGATATGTTGGTCCTAATAATAGCTTCCAATGTTTTTGAAATATGGAGTAATATTTTCTGCATTCAATTCCTGCAAATTTTGACACATTTTTATTCAAACTGACATGGATTAAAAAAAAATTAGATAATCGAAATATAAATAAAATCTAACTTATTACAGATGGAAAGGGAGAAATCCGTGAAGGACTTTGATCAACAATATGGAATGAGGTGAAATTTGAAGAATTGGACATTTGATATTATTAAGATTTTGTCCCTACATTTGATAAAAATTAGAAATAAAAATGTGTGTGCATATCCAAAATTAATGGAGAGCCATATAACCATAATCCAAATTTCAATATAGTTTTCAAACCATTTTTCAAGAACAAGGAGACTTTAAGCAGGAAATGTATAATATGAACTACTATAATTCATGTCGATGCATCCTAAAGGATAATAATTAATATAACATTTTATGTAAAATTAAAATTTCATATAGATTTTAAACCCAAATGGTGTGCTTACCATAATAAAGTGCACTGATGCATTTAAAAAATTAACAACATCGAGGTGTTCAAATTATACCAGCACTGGTTTCGACATTAGAAAAAAACATGTTATCATATCAGTGCTCTTCTACAAAATTGCACCGATGTGCTTCAAAACAAAACAACACCTCTACGCATCTGTTTCCCAATTTTAAAAAATAAAAACAAATTCAACCAACTTGGTTCTCTTATAAAAATTAGAGCATTAATGCTTTTAAATAGAAACTACATTGTTGGGTTAAAAAAATTAATCGCACAACTTCGAGATTTCGAAAAAACCAAAAAACAAAACAATCGTATTATGTTGGTGTGTTGAAAAAATTTGGCACATCGGTAATGTCAGTGCACTTTTTTTATAAAGTCACCGGTGGGCTTGACTATCGAACGCACAAATGTGAGAAGAAATTGAAAAAATAAAAAACGTGACATTTTTTTTTCTTTTTTAAAATTCACAATCAAATGGCAATTGATTTTTAGAAATCTAATTTCATAGTGTTTTAAATAGTAAAAATTTATTCACCATTTCATTATTTTACCCAAAACTTCAAGTGAGTGATTTGCAAGAGAGACATACTACGAACATTGTGCAGCGGTGGAAATATTCAGAATATTAGAAGCTAAAGGTATGGCGATGCAATAAAAGACATGTATAGTAAACATTTTAAATTGTATTGTTTTTTTTACTAATAAAAAACTTTACAATTTCTATTAGGGTTTAATTAAAAGAGAGATCATTTGCAAGTGAGACAAACTGAGAGCACTTTGGAGCTGCAAAATATTTTGGATTCACCAAAAGATCAAAAGTTGAAAGGTATGGTGATTCACTTAAAACCATGGATAGAAAAAACACTGAATTTTAATATTAATATATTTTACAATTTCTATTGTATTTATTCACAATTCAGAAATATTAAAAACAAAAAAATTAAAAATCTTGTATAATAAAAAATTTACTATAGATTTTACTAGTAAAAATCTCTACAATCTACTTTCCTATTTAAATTTAATTAGAATTCAAACAAAAAACAAACAAACAAAAATACTTACCTTAAACCCTTGTTTCTTCCTGCAAAATTTCACCTTAGGGTTTAACTTCCTCTACCACTTCACGATAAGGGTTTTCCAATTTAGGAGTTTTAAATTAATGTGTTTGTGTACTTACTATATATAGGATGTTTTACGTGTAAAGTAGGGGAATCAATTATTGAATTAGATCCAAATCATTTCGGCCCTCTCCATTTTTTTAAAACAACTATATGTTCTACGATGTGCCCTCTATAATATAACACACCGGTGCTCCCTGTGTAATACAACCCACCAGAGTATTATAACACTCTCTATTGTATCCAATATGTTAATCGTTGCTCATGATGTATTATAACACATTGGCACGCCTCTCCAAATAGAAACATTAAATTATTTCAGTGCATTTATCATTACAAATCGTACCATAATAATTTAAAATTATTTTTAAAAAATTATTTTCCATGATGGTGTTGAACAATTAAATGTTCGTTGTTTTTATTGTTCTATACGTACCAGTGTGTTTATTTAGATAAATCCACCAATCACTTGAGCTTTTTTGGCTGAAAATTATTTGACTTATTTGTAAAATATATTTAATGGCTTCTATATTGAATGCTACAAGATGTATATTGATTAAAAAATGTCTCAGAGTGTCTCAAGTAACAAAAGTATTGATCGACACAATGATAATTGATGCAGGAAAGACCTGCGATTACCCACAATGTGCATATAAAATGCATAAACCTATTTGTCCTAAGAATTTTATACTCTTTGTCGAGTCAAATCTTCATTATATAAGGTTTAAGGCCCCCTTTATTAAATCTCTGCAGAATGATTTGTTAACTAACCCAGTCTAACCCTTCAAATCCTTTCATCGAGACTCTATACTCTCCCTTCATTAAACTTTTAATCAGTCCTTAATGTTTATGCTGCACATACAACCAAACCCCATAAAACCTTTATACTTTGGTTATATTTGGACTTATCCATAAAAGCTTCTATCGGATATTTATTTATATTATAAACATTTTACAATAGAAATACTCCACAAACATACATTACTTACCTTTTCCGCATTTCCTCTGTCTTGCACATTTTCCAATGCTTCATTTATCTCTATTGCAATATCGTCGATCACACTGACATGACTCTTAGGACTCCTCCTTTCACATTTGATATGCGATAACACAACCAGACTTCAAATCAATAAAACCGCGTCCATACCTTATCGAGTCTATCGTTACATCGCACATCGCAAAACTTCAACATCACACGTTGCAAGATTTCTCAGTCCACTCAACACCGCACATCGCAATGCCGCATATCGCAATTGATAAGGGCATGGTACTCCTACCATGGAATGTTGCGATGCGATCTAATCACCGATCACATCGGACATCACATTTCCCATATTCTTGTGGCCCAAGGTTAATTCATTCACAATTGAAATGTTGCGATGTGAGGTTTATCAGTGATCCTCTACCATTAATCAAAGCACATGATCCAATGGTTAGCAACAATATCACATATCGCAATTGCAAATCGCTTGAGGCCAAGGTTTATTCAATCATGTGATATGCTGCGATGCGATTCCAATTTCTCAATTCTCTACGACTTAATCATGTCCATTGATCATTTATATCCAATGGCTCTTGTGCATCAACACTTCACTTCTCGTTCTTCTCTTTACTTGGGTTATACTCCATTTCTTCAATGTTTTCTATGGTTTTAGATTACTTAAGGGTTCTGGTTCTTCCGCTGTTCTGCTGCGTAACTCCCTCCTGAGCTTAACTCTATGTGTTTCTTTAACCATTGTCACTCCTAGACATTACTTTGATCCTTCAATCGGATTCAAGATCCATTATGATCCTCTGTATCGTTATTCCTCTTTGTTACTATTCTCTGTATTCTGCCTGAATCCAACTACAACCTTTGTTACATAGAATACTCAAATTCACACACATATTATAATTGAATTCCTCCACACACACTCACAAAATCATAATTGCGTTTTTTGTATTAATAAACCAGTATTTACATAAGATTCTCTCTCTCTTTAGCTTGATCTTCAATGTCAGTGGCCTTTGTTTCAGAATCTAATCAATCTAACCAGCACTGATTGTAGAAACCTCAAAACAATAACTATCTAATTATCTAACCTCTCACTTTGCCTTTTAGGCTTACATTTATACAAAAGGATTCCACAGCCAATTCCTGGTTTAGATCCATAAGTTTCTCAACAAAATCCTAAAATCTATTCCTTATCTCTAAGGATCCTCTCTAATCCACAAAATCATGAACTAACTCCTAATCTAAGATTTACAATTAATTTTCAAATCCCTCAATCTCTCAACTATCCTAAATCTCTCATGTTCTCCTAAATTCTAGAACATTTACAAATATGTCTCACAATATTCAATTAAATCCTATTCTCATTAAAATCACTCAAAAGCCTAAATAATTACATTAATTCAAAACTTAGGAAACCAACTTCTTTGAAACATGAGACCCCCTATGTCTACTAAAATACAATGATATTGTTAAGCTAATTACTCCCGCATTAGACTCCCAAAGTAGAAAATATTCATGATCTCCTGATCATGTGTGTTCATATGTTGATAGAAAACCTCCAAGATCCCAAACTTTAGTTGGTAACTGCCCAAATGCCTTGCACCTTTGCTGTTGTTGTATGTCTATTATCTTTTGTTACATTTTCCTCTCCTTGTCAATCAAATTCAAATTCTAATTGAACGTCCTTCCGGTTGCTATCAATCTCCTCCATATGAACGGTTTCATCATCAACTGCCATAATTCTTCAATCTCCATTTCCAGCACATCCTTGGACTGGTCCATACCCTGCCACTTACTTCTAAGTCTTTCTCTTTGTTTCAGGTTGTTGTTGTTGTCTACTAACTCTTCAAATTGTTCTTCTACACTTTGAAGTTGTCTATTTTTATCCTTTGCTCTTTCTCCTACACTTACTTTTTCTTTGCTTATTTTTACTTTCTCTGCCTCCCTTTCATCCTTACCCTCTTTCATGATTATCTCTTTCTATATTGAATCCTGACTGCCCAGCATTCTCTCCAGCAATTGAACATCTCTGTTCCATGGATTTAATACTTCCACAGAATCTTCTTCTTTAATTTTTATTTGGCTGCTCATCTGTGCCAAATTTTCTCCAGCATCTGCAACTAAACCCGCATTCATAAAAAAAAATATTAAAATAAAAAACATAAGGCCTATATGCCTTTTCTTCCTTTGGCAACAATTCATCTTGTTGCTCTAATTCTTCCTCGTCTGTCAGCACATCAGTATGTTGTTTTGAATTCTAAACAGAATTCATGAGACTGTTAGCTAGTCTCTCCTCCACACCTTCTGTTTCAATGATGTATTTCTATCCTTGTCCACTGTAGTAAACTTCTTCATCCTCATTCCGTTTTGATTTTACAATATGAACATTTACTTTTTGGTTTTCTAGCCTTTTCTCCAAAAGAATTAACTCATGCCACAAATTTTCCATCTCTCTTGAAATTTCTCCTAAAAGCTCTATACAATCCTCACTATCTTCTTCTCTGTCACAAGTATAACTTCTTGTTGACACTACTTCTTCCTTCTTGATTAGAATAAAATTCTAATCCTCCATCTATGTGATAGTTTTAGATGTCTGCCCATCACTCTCCCTTTAGTAATTTAAGAAGATCAATTCCTCGTTGTTCTTTCCAATAGAAAACTTCTTATCATAAGACATAACTGTCTCATCCCTACTAAAGATATTTTCTCCACTAAGCATGGAATTTATGAACTCCTTCTGCTGTAATAACTCAACTTGATCTTCATTTGAAAGGTAGTCTTCATCATACTTTACTTGGAAACTTTCAACTTCATTCAAGACAATTCCATAAAATGGTTTGTCTTCTGTAATATCTGCATTCATGCACACCTTGTCAGTTGTAAAACCACAAGACCTCATGATCTCCTTTGATGATTCAATCACCAATTCCTCTTATTGTTCCAAGTCCTTTACATGACTTAGAAATATTTCGATGGTATTCTCCTCAATCTCATCAAGTCCTTTACTTGATTGCTTGATATCCTTATCTACTTCTTCTTTTAGAATAGAATTTAGATTCTGCATGTCTTCTTCCTTCTTTATGTCAATTTCAGCAAATTGTCGTCCTTCACTTGCTTCACCTACAACCATACACAAATTTTCAGATTTAAAATCATGTGACTCTTTAGTCTCACTCGAAGTTTCAGTCTTCAAGTCTTCATCTTCACCCAGAATTTCACCCTGATTCGGTTCACAAATGGACACTTCCATTTCCAACTCAGCTTCTCTGAGTTTTTCCATCAGCCACTTTACTTGCCTCTATTGTAGCCTTCTCTGTAAGTTATGCCACTTCACTGGCTTCTTCTTTAATACCCAACCTAATCTCTAGTTTTCCTCTAGCAGCATTGTTAACACATCGAGTTGTTCTTTCATCTCAGCAATCTCTTTATCAAATTCCTCTTGACTCATCCTCTTTCCATTTACCTTGGCATCCTCCTTCGTCACTTTTCTTCTGTTGTGGTATTCCTCAGAACCTCTGCTATGACTATCATTAGTCATCTTCTCTTCCATCTCTATGAGTTCTTCACTCACTCACTATAAGCTGCATTAAAGCCTCTACAACAGTAAGTCCTCCTTGCTGCATCTTACCTCACCAAGCTTTCCTCTGTACTTGGCCTTTTTCCAAGCACTTGGTTCTCTGTCTCTCGAACCTCTTTTGAGCACTTCTCTCTGCTCCTTTAGGCTTCAACTCATCTGCACCTCTTAAGAACACAATTGTCCTCTTTATCCAACCTCTGTTGGAATTTCTCAAGGTTCTGCCACATTCTGCTTTCATTCAGAAACTTTTACCAACTTCTTTTATCCCTTAGCAATTCTACCCACATCCTTTGTGGAATTTCCTTTGTGAGTTGTAAAAATACCTCTACAGTAACAAGTCTCCTTCTTGCTACATATGCCTCACTAAGCCTCTCTCCTCTAATATTAGTCTTTTAGAATCTCTCTGGTTCTTTCCTTGAACCTCTTGCTAACTAACAATTCTACCCAACACTTCTTTTGCTGGAATTGTTATCTCTAAGACAACTCTACCCACAATCGCAATTGTGGAGCTGCCTCAACAACTTCTCCCCAACCACAATTAGAAGTTTTTCTCAATTTCTCTTGTGCACTCCTTGCTCTAGGTTGTTTCAATCTTCTCATCTTCTTATGCTGCTACCTGTGTATCATTATAAAAACCACAACTCTCCAATCTTCAAATCATATTAAAACAAAAACATACCACCTCACCTTCAATATCTCTGCATGATCTTGTTCCACCATTTCCTACACTTTGAATGGGTTGTCCTCTATCTCTTGCATCTACAAGTCCCGCTACATTATCCCTATGTGCCTACTATTTGTCATATTAGAATCTGATCTACCTTGCCTGCATACACATCTTTACACATAACTCTGTTCTAAATTCTTTTCAAAGAAACTTTCACAAGGAATTTCTTTGTTCTGCCTTAATACCAAATGTTTCAACCACAATTCTGCTCTAATAACAAATTACGTAGGAAAGACCTGTGATTACCCACAGTGTGCATACAAAATGTATAAACCTATTTGTCCCAGGAACTTTATACTCTCTTCCAATTCAAATCTTCATTACATAAGGTTTAAGGCCCCCTTTATTAAATCTTTGCGGAATTATTTGTTAACTAAGCCAGTCTAACCCTTCAAATCCTTTCATCGGGACTCTATACTCTCCCTTCATTAAACTTTTAATCAATCCTTAATTTTTATGCTGCACATATAACCAAACCGCATAAAAGCTTTATACTTTGGTTATATTTGGACTTATCCATAAAAACCTTCTATCGACACTTTATTTCTATTACAAACATTTTACAATAGAAATACTCCAAAAACATACGTGACTTACCTTTTCTGCATTTCCTCTGCCTTGCACATTTTCCAATGCTCCCTTTATTGTTATCGTAATCTCACAGATTACACTAACATGACTCTTAGGACTCCTCCTTTCGCATTAGATATGTGATAACACAACCGGACTTCAAATCAATAAAACTGCATCCATACCTTACCGAGTCCACCCTTACATCACACATCGCAAAACTTCAACATCACATGTCACAAGACTTCTTGGTCCACTCAACATTGCACATCGCAATGCTGCATATAATAGTTGTTAAGGGCATAGTACACCTACCATGCAATGTTGCGATGCGATCTAATCGCCAATCGCATTGGACATCACACTTCACATATTATTATGGCCCAAGGTTAATTCATTAGAGCACATGATCCAACGATCAGCAACGATATCACATATCACAATCGCAAATCGCTTGAGGCTGAGGTTTATTCATTCCTATGATATGCTGCAATGCGATTCCAATTGCTCCATTCTCTGCGACTTAATTCCATCCGTTGATCATCTAGATCCAACGGCTCCTATGCATCAACACTTCACTTCTTGTTCTTCTCTTTACTTGGGTTATACACCATTTCTTCAATGTTTTTTGTGGTTTCAGATTACTTAAAGGTTTTGGTTCTTCCGCTGTTCTACTGTGCAACTCCCTCCTGAGCTTAACTCTATGTGTTTCTTTAACCACTGTCACTCCTGGACATTACTTTGATCCTTCAATTGGATTCAAGATCCATTATGATCCTCCGTATCATTCTTCCTCTCTGTTTCTCTTCTTTGTATTCTGCCTAAATCCACCTGCAACCTCTGTTACATAGAATACTCAAATTCACACAGATTATAATTGAATTACTCCACACTCACACACAAACTCATAATTGAGCTGTTTGTATTAATAAACAAGTATTTACATAATATTATCTCTCTCTTTAGCCTGATATTCAATGTCAGTGGTCTTTGTTTCACAATCTAATATATCTAACCAGCTAACTATCTAAGTATCTGACCTCTGACTTTGCCTTTTAGCCTACTTTTATATAAAAGGATTCTAAAACCAATTCATGGTTTAGAACCATAAGCTTCTCAACAAAATCCTAAAATATCTTCCTTATCTCTAAAGATCCTCTCTAATCCATAAAATCATGAACTAACTCCTAATCTAAGATTTACAACTAATTCTCAAATCCCTCAATCTCTCAACTATCCTAAATCTCTCATGTTCTCCTACATTCAATAACATTTACAAATATGTCTCACAATATTCAATTAAATCTCATTCTCATTAAAATTACTCAAAAGCCTAAATAATTACATTAATTCAACACTGAGGAAACCAACTTCCTTCAAACAAAAGACCCCCTATGTCTACTAAAATATAATGATATTGTTGAGCTCATTTCTCCTACATCAATAACACATAAAAAAATAGAAAATACAAGTTCTTTGTAAATTCTTTACAAAATTAATATGTTTGAACTATATGCAAGTTCAAATCATATGTATTGGATGGTGTGTGTTATGCAGATCCATAAAATGAACAAAGTCGATAATATTATTTGTAATCTAAGTGTAGAAGAGCATAAAATCCTTATAGAAAAATTGCATAATGATGAATCAGGTGAATGAAAAAATACTATTCAATATGAGTTTTTGTTTTCATTAATAATATACTTAAGAATATCAGATAACATGTTTCAAACAATATATTAATTCATATATGTTTAATTTTCTATGAGGAGACCTAGATGTGGGTGATCATGATGCAATTAATGATGATTAGATTGAAGGATGGTAGGCGGCTTGGCCACATGGCCACCCGCGTCCCCTTCCAGACCAATTTATGGCAAATAACTGCCGACTTGCAGGCACCATTACTCTGGTGCTTAAGTCGAGAAATCTGTAGCATGCATAAGGCTATGGCCTCCTCAAGCCACAATTCATCCTTCCCTCCCCTGCTAAACTACTCATGCCCCCCTCAAGCTGCAGAGCCGAGCTCTCGCACCATCACTGGCAGACGTTTTTGGATACTCTGCTATGTGGATTTTGGAAATGGTTATCGCTTCTCCCAAACGACTCACAGTGAGTTGAATTGTGCTTAGAATCCCTCTGTTTTCCTTCTGAACAGCCACTCCAGTCCCAGAAATAAATTTTCCTTCCCATTTGATAATTTTGATATTAACACAGTCATGGCACGCACTCGCCACCAAATTCATAGCATGAGGGTAGTCATGGCAGAATAATTCACCCCCCCCCCCCCCCGCTACGCCCAACCTTGAACCTGCTTCTCCTTCCTCTTCCCCTTCTACTACTCATTCCCATGGTCCCTTCTCCGGAAGATACCCTGATACTCGCAGTGGCAAAGGATGGTCTCAGACCCATGATGCCCGCAGAATGAATGCTGCTACCCAAACTGCTAATATTCCCCTCCCCCCTCATCCCTCTCAACATACGGCCCAATTTCGCTTTCATAGTTCTTTGCCTCGGCCAATCATCATTGCCACTATTACCATTACCTTCAGTGAGGAAATCAACCCGCAGGAAGCTCAGACAAGGATTAGCGGCGAGCAACAAAGGGATGCTCAGCGGAACAGGGATGATCGTGACCGAAGCAAGTAATAGATGGTAGAGAAAATTTTCACTCTACATGGCGAGGAGATGGCTGGAAACAAGCATGCCATGGAGGGTAGAGTGGGTGGCACAAAGGCAACTAGTGTTGACCTAGGCGACACATCTAGCAAGCATGCAGCTGAGGGCAGCTCAACAAGCATACAAATAGCTGGTGGCATCCCGTGCACCACGTCAGCACAGGGTGATGACTGGTATGAGTACACGTGTTGCATTGTAGAAGAGTCCCCTCCAAAGGACATCCAGGGGGTCCATCCTAACTGATCACCTGGCTGCCAGGTGTCACTTTGCCACTCGCTAAAGGCTTCAAGAGCTGCTATTTGAGGTTTTTCTCTTGTGTTTTGTTTTTTTTTTATCATTCCTTTTGGCACGGTCTGCTTGCTTGTGCAGGCATTTTTATGTTAAAACTCAAGACCCCTGTGTGAGATTTTTTCTTGTGTTCACACGGACTAGTTTCCCCTCGCTAGGCAGTTGCATTTATGCTGTGGTATTTTTTGAAAAAACTCTGTTCAGCACTGCAAAGTTCAGTGCCTCGCTATATTTTTATTTTGTTTCAGATTAATAGAATAGTATTACTTAGAAAAAAATGTTCTACAAGGAGAAACAACAAAGGAAAAGATGTATGCTATTCTAAGAAAAGAAAAATTATAGAACATGTAAATGATGATAAATTGGTCCTTAGCTGATCTAGAGGTGTTGGAGGTTAATTGGGGTGGGGTTGGGGGGGGGGGCTTTCATAAAACTATGAGGGATCTAGTGGAAGGAACATGAAGACATACTTTCCACTTACAATAAAAAAATCAATCCAATGATTCTAAGAACCAAATTTTGTATAAACAATAGGAAGCATTTCCAGAGTGATGGTCAATGCAAAATGTTAGACTTGCAATAGCAAAAACATACAATAACAAAAAAGAATCATTCAAAAGGTAATATTCCTAATTGTTTAAAATGATTTTCTAGAATTATATGTATATATTACTATAAACCATTCATTTATTAATATCAATTTTGTTATATTTATTTTTCACATATCATTATAAAAATAGTTTATTACCTTTTTCAGGAAGATTATGAAAATCCCAAATGATCAACGCATTGATATGCAAAACATGGTGGTAGGAGTTTCCAAAAAAGTGTATAAGGAGATGGTTAGAGAAACGGACATGATTTCATCATAGGAGGAGCCATCTCAACAACAACGTGCTTCAAATGTATGTAATCATGATTGAATTTGTACATATAAAACAAAATGAGCAATAAATATTAGTTTTCAAGTATTTTCTTACAGAAAAGAAAACAAGATGGAACTCATTCAGTACATAAAATAGGACAACAAGGAATAAAAGGGTTGATTTCAAAGTTTCTGAGTAATTCTTAATATTTCCTTGTAACAACTCAAGGTTTCATTTTTGTATATTTTAAGTTGTTTTACAGAAACCGTCCTTGAATGTATTCAAATAGGTGCTAACATACTAAGAAGATCCATCAGAAGACTTGATTGAAATTGGGTTAAATAAGGGATGTGAGTATATGTTAGCATATCCAAACTTAATTGTGGAATCTGTAAGTATCTATGTTGTCTTACTTCTCTAATTTTATAATTAATAGAACAAAAAAATCATCTATATTAAATCTATGATTTATAATGGGGTTTAAAACATGCAGGAAACAAAGTATGGAACTATGCCAACAAAAGACTTGTTTCCGCAAGGCATGAGACTTGGCTTTGAAACCATGTGCACATTTTATGTGTCACTTCTTGCTATGGTACATTTCTATTTGATTTACATTTATTTATATTATTTATTTCAATTTTCATTATTCTCACCAATGTAGATACACTTATTTCACTTTATTTTTATGTTTGAAGATTGAATTGCAAGTTCAAGAAGATGAAAAAATCGATTCAATCAACAAGACATTCCTCCAAATAACCCAAGTCATGGAAATATAATGATTATTTTATGGTACAACCATGGAGCATAGTGCATGTTCCTAGTAGGAAGCCTAAAGAGTCTTTGATCTATGATAAAGTTTAAGATTTATTTAGGAGGTGGTTAGTCAAATTACCATTTGTATTTATTTTATGATAGCTAGAGATATTTACCTTTATTTGCTGCAAAATAATGGAATATGGGTGTCTATGGACAGTTTGGAAGGTTTATTTTGCATACTCCAATAAAATCCTAATTATTACTCGGTTGAAATGCCTTAAAGTCTATCAAATATTTTGGGATAAGTTAAGGTATACTATGGCTTGTGTTAAAGAAATTATGATTATCATGGCCATATGATTTCTTTATCTTTTAATTTGTCTATGTGTACATGGGTATGAATAAAGTTAGTTATATATATGCATGACAAATATAAAACCTAACACATAATTAGGCTTAAATTCACATCAATTATCTAATTGGAAAAGTACATCAGATTTGATGTATTCTTCATGGAAATATTTTAAGTGGTGATTATAACAATTTAAGCATAAAGGTGTGTTAATACATCCTCTCATTTAATAGAAATATTATTCTTTCTCCTATATTTTTGGTGGGCAAGAGTTATTGGTAAAATAAATTCTCCTTTCTTGACAATAAGAATTACTTCATTAACACAAATATATATATTTATCCTTGAATGTGATAGGTCTTCTACTCTTTAGAAATTATATTAAGTCTAAATATTATGGGATAGTTCATGTGGGAGTAATTATTATTACACCTGCAACCCAAAAAGATAGAAAATAGACTAAATGTGGGTGGTACAATTTATAGAACATAGAAATGTAGGTGAAAATTGGTTCCATGAAGCCTTTAGAAGTATCGTCTTCTGTAAGCATGATCCTACATCACTAGAAAATTGGCTAAGTGTAATTCACTGGGTCGAGAATTATTTTAAAATAGCTCTCCACACCCTCAAGAATGTGGGTATTAAAATATTATATAGTTTGGAAGTAAGACCAAAAAGAAGATATCTTGAGTTAATGAGTGAGAGTGTGAGATACAAGCTTCTAGTTAATTCCTAGGGTTTCATCTTGTTCCATGCCATGATAGTGTCAAGAGGGGGTTCAGGAGCCCCCTCCAGCAAAATATTCGCTTGCAAACGGAAGGGGTAGGAAACCTCCCTCTTCACCAAAATCACCACTTACAATGCTTTCAAGAAGAATTCTACTAATAACTCAAGAGAGGAAGGGGAAAAAGGGCTCAAACCATCAAAAATCAATTAGTCAGCAATATCTATTGGGAATCCCATAACTTAGCCACAAGTCATCAATCCCTCCAAACCAAATACCAACTCTGGAAATAAAATATCTGGATGTTACAACTTATAGATAATACATGCAGGAGCACAATTTCATCTGCAAATTCATGGGCTTTTGGAATGTGGAGAAAGTTATACATTGTTGGATCCAAGCGAAATGTCGGTCGAAAGAAGGAATCAAGCTCCAACGTAGATCAAAAGGGTTCTTCATAGTGATATTTAACCTGCTAGAGGACAAGGACCATATCTTTGAACAGGGACCCTATTTTTTCAATTCATGAAGACTATACCTGATATATTGGATAGAGAACTTCACGCCAAAGAAGGATGACTTCACAAGAGTACCAATTTGGATCTGACTATACTTCTTTCCCACTGAGTACTAGTATCCATATGTTATCAAAGGGATAGGAGATATGCTAGGAGAATATATTAAGATGTTAGAAGGCACCTGTGTTGGGTGATATGTATCCTACACTTGCATATGCACTTATTTGGATGTTTCAAGCACTCTCCTGGAATCCATTAAGCTAGTCGTCGAAGATGAAACCTTGCTGTAAAGCATATATTAGAAACACATCCCCTTCAAATGCCACAAATTCCATGAGCATGGCCATATTTTTAGGGAATTTCCTCAAAACACCTCATAGGCTAACAACCCCCAGGCTTAGCAAAAGGTGAATGAGCAAAGTTTCATTAGGGTAACTTCTAGGCACATGAACAATCAAAAGCCTTAAGGAAAACTAGCTCCATCAAGTTGAGCCAACAAGAACAAGTTTTAAACTCTTGGCAAAGAGTGGGTAGAGTAAGGAAAATATGGTATTGAAATAGAAACGGATGCAAGTGAGCACACACCCCTTTGTCTACTAGAGTAGGAAAAGTAACTGAGCCCTCGATCATCCCAATCTTGATAGGGAAAGAAATAGAAGACATAGAAATGGAGCATGAAGGTAACAATGAATCAGAAAAGGAAGAGGCACTTGAAGAAGTTATAGGGGTCATGGAACTCAAAAAAATTGTGAAATTTTGGGACAAGAGAGGATTAGAAGCCATCTGGAACAAATAGTACCTTCAAAAAATATAAGAGGTGCACCTTCGTCAAGAAGAGCTAAGGAAAGAAATGTCCAAGAGACAATATGGAGATCTCTCCAAGATCGGTATCAAACCTCACATGCGAGTAGAAAAATCTAATCCCAAAGGAGTAGGAAGGAAGCATGGAAGGAAAACCACCTGTCAAATACTACAGGAGTTGGGAGCAAGGTTGATCAATGAAGGAAAGGTAAGGGCTCTAATAGTAACTAAAAAACCTTCCTAATGAAGCTAATTTCATGGAATATAATAGGTATGAAAAAATCTGCAAAAAGGAGACTCCTCAAACAAAATATCATGGCATGTAAACCAGGAATACTTTTCATACAAGAGGAAAAAATATGGCTAGAAACAGTCCCTTCCCTCCAAAAAAATGTTCGAAGGGTTATGATAGTGTTTCTACTAGTGCCAAAGGCACAATAGGAGTTCAAATCATTCTATAGAATGAAAGGCTATTGGATCTCAAATCCTCGTTTGTAGCTCCCAACATCCTAACTACAGTGTTCCAAATTATTGGCACTACGGAAACCCTATGTGTCACAAATGTCTATAAGCCTCATCAAGCTGAAGAAAGAACTAAGATCCTAAACACTCTGAAAATTATGCAATGAGCCTTGCCAAGCACTCAGTAAATCATGGGAGGGGACTTCAACACGATTCTCAACTTATCCAAGAAAAAAGGATGCCTAAGATGATTGGATAAATATGTGGATGCTTTCGTATTAGCAATAGACCAAATGGAAATGGTAGACATGTAGAATCAAAACAATATATTCACCTAGAACAACAAAAGAGAGGGATAAAGAAAAATTTCCTCCAGTCTAGATTGGTTCCTTATTTCAGAATCCATCGTCTTAAGAACCCAGGAAATAGAAGGGTAAATCCTCTCATTTGTAGGATAATACCATTCGTTGATTTCCCTTGAAATTCACCTCACATTACGCTTTAGGTTTGAAACATTTTGGTTAGACCACCCAAAATTCCAAGAAAAAATGGAGGAGTGGTGGCACGAGGACTTTCCTTTAAGAGCCTCCCTAATGTTCTGCTTCCAGCAAAATTGAAGCACGTCAATAAACAAATTCAAAAATGGAATAAGGAGATATTTGGGGACATCCTCAAGGAGAAAATTCTCTCAAAAAGGAAATGGAATAACTCTAGAAAAGTATCATCCTCAATAGGACCTATGATTAGTTGAGGAAAATGGAACGAGACTTGCAACAATAATGGGAGAAAAGAGCCAATGAGGAGGATAAATTATGGCATCAAAAATAAAGAGTGCAATCGCTAAAATTTGGGTAATGTAATACCACTTTTTTTCACAAGTACATGATCCAACACAAAAATGGAAATAGGATCCTCTCTCTCAAGATAGGGGATGGTTCAATAATCAACTCCCACGAAGACATCTTGGCCGAGCTTAACACATATTTTGGAAATCTCCTAACTGAACTCATTATGGATAGGATCTCAGCTATACAACAAATTATTTCGCATGTTCCAACAATTTTGAATGATGACCACGACTCTATGTTTCTTAAAGAAATATCAAGGCAAGAGGTGGAACTGGCCATCATGTCAATGCCCTTACGGAAATCCCCCAAGTGAGATGGCTTCACCACAGACATTTTAAATCTTATTTTCCTCTAGTCAAAGAAGTGAAAATCATTGTGGAGGATTCGAGGTGAGCCAAGATGGTTATGGGAGATTTCAATGCCACTTTCTTGACCTTGATTCCAAACTATGAAGGAGTAGACACCCCTAATAGGTATTTCCATATAGATATTTGCAATGTAATTTACTATATCATCTCTAAGATTATTGCTAATCGACTCAAACCTTTCCTCCCTCTCCTCATCTCCCATAGCCAATCAAGTTATGTTGAAAGTAATAAAATCCTTGACAACATAATCCTATCCCATGAAACCATTCATTCTATTAAATCCTCCAACCATCTTGATATGTTGATGCAACTGGATATGTCTAAGGCCTTTGACAAGATCAACTAGCAGTGTTTGGTTGTGTTATATTCTTTCCACGACTAGTCTGCATAGTAAACCGAGGGGTTAGAGGGGGGGCAGAGCCCCCCCTTCGTTGCCCCT
This sequence comes from Pinus taeda, assembly GCA_000404065.3. Classification (NCBI taxonomy): domain Eukaryota; kingdom Viridiplantae; phylum Streptophyta; class Pinopsida; order Pinales; family Pinaceae; genus Pinus; species Pinus taeda. Next base: position 166,118 of record APFE030369247.1, read on the forward strand.
TCATTGCGTTGATTGCACAGCAAGGGGGTCACAGGGGGTTTGAGGGGGGTGGGTAGCCCCCCCTCTACAGGGTCTGGGGCAGCGCTTTGGGGAAAAAAATTTTGGACCCTATATTAGGTTGGGTAGACCTACCTATGGTTTTGTGCATGTTTTTGCACATGGTTTTGGATGCGATGGTTTTCAGTCCATGGTATTGCATGCTTTGGCATGTATAAATATGTATTGTAACATTGAAAGGAACATAATGAAAAATCAAGCTGGTAGTCTCGGTTTTGGGATCCAGGGGAAAATCTTTGTGTATATGTGTTTTATGTGTTATGCTTTCGCATTATTTATTTTCTGTGTTTTAGAATTCATATGCATGTAATTTCTGTACGGGGTTAAAACCTACTTTTGGTATCAGAGCTATTTTGGCCTTTGTCGCTGAGGGGTTTCGCTCGAGCCCGTGGTAGACCCTGTTCAATGGGAGATCTGCGAGATCAATTCTAGTGGTGAAAGAAGATGGTGAGAAGTGGAAAGATAGAGATCGAGAAATTTAATGGTCAGACTTTTGAGTTGTGGAAACTCAAAATGGAGGATCTGTTGGTGGATAAAGATCAATGAATCGTGGTAGATCTGAGTACTAAAGCAACAGGAGTGTCTGATGAAGAATGTAAGAAGTTGGATCGGAAGGCAAAGAGCACAATACAATTATGTGTCTCAGATTTAGTATTGTTGAATGCATCAAGGGAAGCTATGGCTAAGGCTTTGTGGGACAAGGTAGGGACTTTTTACCAATCTAAGTCTCTAGTCAATACATTGTTCCTACATAAAACGTTGTATAACCTGAGGATGAAAGATGGAGACTCGGTGATAGAGCATACGAACGCATTTAATATAGTGGTAAGTCAGTTATTATCTGTTGATATTAAAATATCATATGAAGATAAGTGCATCAGTTTGTTGTGTTCTTTACTAGATTCGTGGGATAGTCTGGTTATTGCAATAGGTAGCAATGCAACTGCCTTGTAGTTTGATGAAATAGACTCATCCTTGCTGATGGAGGAGATGAGACAGAAAAATATGGAGATCCAGAATGGTGATGCCTTGTCTATATGAGGACGGTCCCAGAACAGAAACAAAAATAAGTCAATGAGTGGGAGATCTAAATCTAGAGGGAGATATAAATCTCCAGGAAAACCTGTAAAGGTAGTTTGCTGGAAATGCATAAAGGAAGGGCACTACAAAAGGGACTATAAATCTAAAGCTCCTGACAAAGGAAAGGGATCTGATGATGCTCCTTCTGTAGAGGCAAAAACATCCTCAAACAAAGGTGAGGATGTGTACTTGGCTTCTTCAAGTACACATGTAGATCATGAGGCATGGTTGATTGACTCAGGTGCATCCTTTCACTTCACTCCCCATAAAGAGTGGTTCTTTGAGTATGGGAAATACAATGGTGGTGATGTCTTCTTAAGGGATGATAGGAAGGCTAGAATCATTGGTCGTGGAAAAGTAAAGTTGAAGTTTCAAGGTGGAAGGATTAGAACACTTCCGGGTGTTCTACATATTCCTGCATTGGCCAGAAATCTGATTTTTGTAAGCATGCTAGATGATGCAGGTTAAAAATAGTGTTCGAGAAGGATACCTGCAAGATGGTTCATGGAGCACTGGTATTGATGCATGAAGTTTGGATTGGAACTCTGTACAAGCTACAAGCTAGCACTGTTGTTGATGGGTGCAATAGTTCTATGGTTCCTGAAAGTGGAGTAGAAAATCTAGTGGTCTCTGGAGAAAATACCATGTTATGGCATCAAAGGCTTGGATATATTGGAGAGAAGTGCCTTTTAATACTTCATGGTAAAGGTATGTAGAAGGTATGACTAATAGCTCCCTGGATTTTGATTTATATCAAAATTGTGTATATGAGAAGCATAATTGAGTGAGTTTCCTCTCTGGTGGTAAGAGGGCGAAATAGATATTAGAGCTTGTGCACAGTGATGTGTTTGGACCTGTGAAGGTTCCATTACTGGGTAATTCTATTTACTATGTATCATTTATAGATGACTTCTCAAAGAATACATGGATATATTTCCGTAATAATAAATCTGAAGTCTTTGACAGGTTTAAAGAATTTAAGGCTCTAGTGGAAAACCAAACAGAGAAGAAGATAAAAGTGTTGAGGACAGATAATGGTGGGGAGTTTTGCAGTAAGGAATTTGAAGAATTTTTTAAGAAGTGTGGTATAACACGACAGAAGACTACTCCATACACACCTGAGCAAAATGGAGTTGCAGAAAGAATGAACAAGACGTTGTTTGAAAGGGCAAGAAACATGCTCAGTGGTGTCGGGTTAGGATAGGAATTCTATGCATAGGTGGTGGAGATAGCATGTTACCTGGTCAATAGATCACCTTCATCAGCATTGGAGGATAAGACTCCATGGGAGGTATGGACTGGTAAGAAAACCTCTCTTTCACATCTGAGGGTATTTGGATGTGATGCATATGTACATGTTCCAAAGGAGAAAAGAACCAAGTTGGATAGTAAATTTGAAAAGTGTGTCTTTATTGGGTATAAGGATGGTCTAAAGGGTTATAAGCTTTGGAACCCAGTAACAAGGAAGGTTGTGTACAGCTGAGATGTGGTGTTTAGAGAGGTGAAATATGTTATTAGATATGAAGTCCAACCAAAGGAACCTGAGAAGATAGAGTTTTAGCTTAAGGAGGAAGAATCAGACTCTACAGCAGAGGAGGAATCTGAAGATGAAGAGCCACAAACTCTAGGTGTGAGAAGATTAGTTCGAGAAAGAAGGCAGCTCGAAAGGTATAGTCCATCTGCTTTCTTCAAATTTTTCTTTATATGTTACTGATGATGATCCCAGAACTGTGAAGGAAGCAGTAGATTCAGAGGATGGAAAACTTTGGAAAGAGGCCATGGTTAATGAAATGGAATCTTTGTACAAAAATGAGGCTTGGGATCTGGTGGAGTTATCCGCTGGAAGGAAACCCATTGGTAGAAAATGGGTGTTCAAGAAGAAGATAAATGCAGAAGGAAAGGTGGAGAAATACAAAGCTCGATTGATAACAAAAGGTTATTCCCAGGTGCCGGGAATTTATTTTGGTGATATTTTTTCTCCTGTTGTCAAGGTAACTTCTATTAGATTACTTTTATCTGTTGTTGCTACTTTTGATTTTGAGGTAGAACAGATGGATGTGAAGACAACATTTCTTCACGGGGATCTGGAAGAGGAGATCTACATGAAGGAACCTAAAGGCTTTGCAGTGAAGGGTAAGAAATAACTAGTATGCAAGTTAAAGAAATCTTTGTATGCGTTAAAACAATCACCAAGGTTGTGGTATCAAAAATTTGATACATTTATATGGGGACTTGGCTTCACCAAAAGCAAAGCAGATCACGTTGTGTATTTTAAATTAATTTGTGACCGTGTTATTTATTTGGTCTTGTATGTGGATTATATGTCGCTAGTTGGAAATGACAAATCAATTATCCAGGATTTGAAGACCCAATTGTCATCCAAATTCGACATGAAATATCTTGGTGCTGCAAACTATATTTTGGGCATGGAAATTAAAAGAGATCAGGCAAAGAGGAAGCTTTGGTTAAACTAGAGGAAGTATGTTGAGACAATACTGCAAAGGTTTAATATGCAGGATAGTAAATAGGTGAAGGTTCCTAGTCCTGTAGGTGTGAAGTTATTTGCTGAATAGTGTCCCAAGATACAAGAAGAGGAAGAGGACATGTCTCGTGTTCCATATGCAAGTGCAGTGGGTAGCCTAGTTTATGGAATGGTCTATAGTAGACCATACATTGCACATGCAGTGGGGTATTGAGCAGGTTTATGTCAAAATCAAGGAAGGAGCACTGGACAACAGTGAAGCGGGTTTTCAGGTATTTGCGTGGCACTAGTGATTATGGTTTGTGCTACCAAGGAAGACCAAGATTGGAAAAAGTGTTGGATATTCATGGCTTTGTTGATGCAAACTGGGCTGGAGATCTCGATCAGAGAAGCTATACAAGTGGGTATGTGTTTAACCTATTTGGAGGTGAAATCAATTGGATGAGTAAGAAACAATCTATAGTGGCACTATCTACTACAAAGGCAGAATACATAACAGCCACTCATGCAAGCAAGGAAGTAGTTTGCTTGCAGAGATTGTGTTCAAGTATGGGGTTAGTATAATGAGCTATAAGGATAGATTGCGATAGCCAAAGTGCAATTTTCTTGGCAAAGAACCTTGCTTATCATTCAAAGACAATGCACATTGATGTTTAGTATCACTTTGTGAGGGATATGATAGAAGACAAAAAGGTGTTGTTGGTAAAGGTGGACACTTTGAAGAATACTGTAGATGCATTGACAAAATTTGTGAGCTCTAAAAAGTTCTCTTGGTGTAGAGAAACAATGGGTGTTGTAGGGTTGGATAAATGACTAATCTCTCATGTGGCCCCCTGTGGAAAGAAAACAATAAGTGGGAGAATGTTGGATTGTGTTAGATTCTTTCCAAGACTAGCCTACGTAGTAAACTAGGGGTTTAGAGGGGGGGCGGAGCCCCCCCATTGTTCCGTCGATTGCACAGTGGGGGGGTCATAGGGGGTTTGGGGGGGAGGTAGCCCCCCTCTATGGGGTTCGGGGAAGCACCCCTGGGAAAATATTTTTTGGACCCTATATTAGGTTGGGCAGACCTACCTATGATTTTGTGCACGGTTTTAGAACATGGTTTTGGATGCAATGGTTTTCAATCCATGGTATTAGATGCTTCAGCATGTATAAATATGTATTGTAACAATGAAAGGAACATAACAAAAAATCAAGCCGGTAGTCCCGGTTTTGGGATCCAGGGGAAAATATCTGTGTATATGTGTCTTATGTGTTATGCTCTCACATTGTTTATTTTTTGTGTTTTAGAATTCGTATGCATGTAATTTCTATATGGGGTTAAACCCTACATTCATTACATGAGAGAGTTGTTCAAAGCCTTTATCTTCCATTGGGATTCCATAGATTGGAACAAGACTCTCGTAATTGGAGCCTTCTTCTCCATCGTCATCGATGGAGCCCCTTCTCAACCATGTTTCCCCTATAGAGGAATCAGATAAGGTGACCCCTTATGCCTCTTCTTATGCATTCTCATGGTTGAGCGTTTTGGGAAGAATATCTCAGCAACCAAGAACAATAACTAACTGACTAGTTTGAAGCTTCATGACTCTCGTACAACTTCTCCTCATAAAAAATTCATGGATGATACCCTTCTTACAAGCATACCCATTGTTGCAGAGGCTAGGTATTTTAATTAAATCCTCAGTCTTTTCTCAGAAGCCTCAAGCACCAATGTTAATCTTCATAAATCTAAAATATTTTTTTTCAATACCCCTATTCCTATCCAAAGGAGCATTACTAAAATCCTGGGGTTTCAAAATTTTCCCCTCCCATCAAATTAATTGGGTGTTCCTCTCATGGATAGAGTTCTTACAAATTACACCTGGGAAGACCTCCTCTGCAAGCTTCATAAGAAACTTAATAATTGGACCCTTTGATCCCTCAACCTAGCAGGAAAATTGGTCCTTGTAAAATTTTTCCTTCAAGTTATACCCCTATATATGTTGTCATGCTTGGCTCCTCCTAAGTTATTTTTAAGAAGCATCCATAAAATCCAAAGGAACTTCTTGTGGCGAGGATCTACAAATAAAAGGAAATGGAATTTGGTAAGCTAGGATAAACTATGCAGACCAAATTTTTTTGGAGGCTTGGGTCTTCGAGATCCAAGATCCATGGGTAATGCCTTGGGAGTGAATACATGGTGCAAATGGTTATACTCTCCCTCAACCCCTTGGGAAAAACCATTGAAATCCAAACATTCCTCTAATCAATATTAGAATTATCTCATGCATCTAGCGAGCCATGTTACAGGATCAGCCATCGAGAATCAAACCTAGACAAACAAGTGGATCATCCAACAACACATCTTTTGGGAAGTGTGGAATGGTCGAATCTCTCTTTCCTAGGAGGATGCATGGAAGCAACTCCTAAAACTTAACGAAGGGATCTACGCACCCTTGCAGGAGCTTATGCAAGGAAAAGGAAGAACTTTGGTATCCTACTACTAGAAAGAAACTCCTCAAGAACATAAATGGAGATCCTGGATTGGAAAATAGGATTGGAAACCTCTCCCCAACAACTTCGACTGGAAGGCCTTCTAGAAACACCTCCAGGACCATTATATTCCCTCAGATATGGAAACGATAAGCTTCGATGGGGCAGGAATTCTGAGGGGATATTCATCCTCATGGAAGCTTACAATTATCTGGCTAACCACAAATAACTAGAAAATCCCACAAAATGGACCTCCCTCTGGATTAAAAAACTGTGGTGAATATTACCCTCTTTATATGGCATGTTTTCCATCGAAAAATTCTCATCTAGGATAATATTTTAAAATGTGGTTTTGTGGGGTATTCTAGGTGTCGTTTATGTGAGAATGAGGAAGAATCTATTCACCACCTTCTATATATACGCCCAAATCCTTCCATGATTTTGCATTGGAGAGAGGAAGTTCTTAGAACCACAGAAAGAAACAGGGAATCTATTTAATATTGTAGATCCAACATTTCCACTAATCCCATCGTCATCAAAGCATGGGATTTTTTTCAGGGACTCTATGTTGGGTAATATGGAAAGAAAGAAATGCTCAAATTTCCTAAATATTTGTAGGCTACAGGGAACATCCTACTTACCAAGATTAAGAAGATAATTCGAGAAACAGTTACAAACACAAGTCTCCTACCATAGTAAATCCCTCCTTGTCCTTCAGACACCCACATCCTTCATCTCCATAGGCTTGAAAAAATTACCCTCCCAATTACAAAGAACCCCTCCTTCCATTCTAACACCCAAAGAAATGATCTCCTCTCCCATCAATATATTCAAACTAAACTATAACAGGGGCTCTTGTGGGAACCCTGGGAAATCTAGCTTCGGAGGAGTATTTAGAACATCATAATGAAATTCATTTGGTTTATTATGGAAAATTAGGTATAAACACAAGTAATGTGGCTGAGCTTCACACCCTGGAGCAGGGGGTCGAGCTAGCCAAGTCCTGCAATTTTGTTTCTTTGGTTGTATAAGGGAATTCTTGGGTGGCTACTCTCATTCACCAAAATATACAAAATTTCACCTCAATCGGCAAGGTTACTGTCAATTGGAGGCTCTTGAAAACCCTAAAGTGCATGCACAACCACATCATATATATTAGAAGGCTCCACTTCCAAGTTGTTAAGTGCAACGCTAATTGCCTGGCTGACAGATTAAAAAATGCAGGGATAGATGAAAATGAACTACTGATCTCTTATGTATGGAACATTCTACCTGAGGGCAAGCTTAGTCAGCACTACGAGGATTCAAATCGAAAGGATGGGGAATGTAATGGTTTGCACGAATAGGTAGACTCTCCCCCCATCCCTCAAATCACTCAATGACCATAATGTACAATAATTTCAAAGAAGGTGCAATGACATCCTTCACACGCACATCTCCCCCCACCACTCTTAATGAAACTTTGATTATATTCTCTATGGATGATTGGTGTCATCACCCTCCTCATCCATCCGTCAGCAATTTGTATTAACAAAATTTGGTAGCAGATTTCGATGTACGTGTGATGAAATGTCGTATTGAAGTTTCCATCATGTCTATTAGCCTATTATGTGCCTTGCAGCTTTTCTTTTCACCTCACGTATTCTGACCTTACATTCCCCTATTTCCTCTCACTAATTATTTTCCCACGACCTGACTTTCCTCCTACAAAGATTCCCCCTCCCCTCCCCTTGAAGATTTTCCTTGCTAGGCCCCTAAGTCCCCTGCCATCCCATCTATGGCTAGAACCCCCTCTCTACCTAGGCCTCCTCCTACAGTCACAAGCAAATAGGCCATATCCACGACCAATGAAGTAGAAAAGCATTTTCCCTAGGACTCGTGTGGAGACTGCGGCTCATTAGGAAGCTCTTAATTTTGATAGCTTGATCCCGGATGAAATTAAAGATGTTATCAAATACATGGGGAACTGTGTGGAGTAAATTAGACAACACACTAGCACATATAAGTTGGATGAAGAGTTCAACTGGATTATGCACCCTGGCTTCACCAAGGCCCATGAAAACCTAATAAGCTAAACAATTAAGCCTGCATGGAATATGAAGACCCTCCTAGGCATAGGAATGCATGAAAACAATCAAGGTCAGAAGGCACTAGAGGAGAAAATAGATCAATTAGATGCCAAATTCATGCTCTATGTGAAATAGGTCCACCATAAAAATAATATCCCCAAAGGCTCACCTCTGTATGAGTGGTTCAAAGGTAGCACCACTAAGAAGCACAATTAGTGAAGATTAGCCCATCCTTGTTTAGTTTTATGACCAAATTTTTTGTTTTTTATTATCACAGCATTGTATGAGAACACCCTTCAATATATAGAGCTTGGAGATGAGTTTTCTTATGAATACCGTGACTACCAATCTTCTATTCGAAACCAGGGTTACTCCCATGTAGAGTGTTTTTCTCTAAATTTTGTAATTATTTCTATTAATAAGTTTTGCAAAACCTCAAAAGACGAACAGTACAAAACTTCCAAAACTGAAAATTTTTGCAGATGGTCTAGCTTCTAGTCAAGCTAACCTCTAAAAAATCATCATGTATGCTTTTCTGTTTTGTTGAAGTAATATAATATTAGTCTTACTTACAAAGAAAAAAAGACCAAAAAGAAGTATTAAAATAATAATTTTTTTGGGAAAGTACTCCAAATATTTTGACTTGGATGTAAATTAGTAAGTAATAAACTTTATAGGGAATAAAGCCAAGAAGTGGTTAATAAATTACCATTGTTTATTTTCTTTGGAGTTTGACTCAATTTTTTCATAGTGGACATGATCAAATAAATTAATAAAAGTAAAGAGAAGAAAGGGAAAATTATTCCATGTAAATGGCAAAATGCAAAGTCAACCAACTTCACCAAATTGGTATGAACTTGATTTTCCTTCCTCTGAAGATGACTCATCTAGTCCATCTACATCAACAACATCATCTAGGTCTTCTAGCAGTTCATCCGCATCTCCAAGCAGCAGCAGTTCATTTGACAGTGATTCTCCACATTCTTCACCTGAACGACGAACATCAGTTTATATTAATCCTGTTTACAATGATGGAGACTTTACAGAAGCGCAAACAAGTGAGCACCAACTACCAAAATGGGTAGTTCAACTTTTGAAAGATGTAAAGCCTGATGAGCAGAATAAAACAGGCACCAGAAGGGCACATAGAAGTGAAGGTAATTTTTCCTTGATAGCAAATGATTTTACTAAACCTTCCACATACAAAGAAGTAGTAAAACATAAAGAATGGCAACAAGCTATGGTTGAAGAATATCAGGCAGTAATTGATAACAACACTTGGAAACTTGTTGATTGTCCTGCAAATTTTAAACCCATAGGATGCAAATGGGTTTACAGAATTAAGTATAATCAAAAGGGAGAACTTGAAAAGTATAAAGCACGACTTGTCGCAAAAGGTTTTGCGCAGCAGGAAGGCATTGATTATGAGGAAACATTTGCTCTTACAGCTAAATGGAACACCATCCAGTTAACACTTGCATTGGCCGCTCGGAAAGGATGGAAAGTTCATCAAATGGATGTGAAAAGTGCTTTTCTCAACGGGGATTTACAGGAGGAAGTGTATATGACCCAACCACCAAGTTTTGAAGTTGAAGGACAAGAACATAAAGTCTGCAAATTGATCAAGGCTTTATATGGATTAAAACAAGCTCCCCGAGCTTGGTATGCAAAGATCGATGAATACCTTAAGAAAGTTGGTTTTCAACAAAGTGAATCTGATGATACTTTGTATGTGCGACAACAGGGAAAATATCTAGTCATTCTTGTTATGTATGTAGATGATTTGATCATCACTGGCAATCATGATGATCATATTGCACAGGTGAAAAAGGAGTTACATGCAGGTTTTAAGATGACAGATTTGGGATTACTTCAATACTATCTTGGAGTTGAAGTCTTCCAACGTCCACATCATATTTTCATTTCTCAGAGTAAGTATGCAGCAGAGGTTCTTCAGCGATTTGGCATGCAAGATTGCAAGCCCGTTCTCACCCCCATGGAGCAAAACTTGAAACTTTCAAAATTTGAGAGGGGGGAAAAGGTGGACAATACAACTTACAGACAGTTGATTGACAACTTGATTTATTTGACAAATACTCGTCCTGATCTATCTTATGCAGTCAGTATTCTTTCACGTTTTATGCAGGAACCACGAGATAGCCACTGTAATGCAGCCAAAAGAGTTCTTCGATATATCCAAGGAACAAAAGATTTTGGTCTTCTTTACACAAAGACTAAAAATTTTGTACTTGGTGGATATTCCGATGCCGACTTTGCTGGGAGTATTAATGATCGAGCATCAACATCAGGTTATTTAATGAATATGGGGTCAGCAGCAATATCTTGGAGTTGTAAGAAACAAGCTACAATGGCCACTTCTTCAGCAGAAGCAGAGTACATTTCAGCATGTGAAATTGTTTGGTTGCGCAGAATTTTGCAGGACTTGGGCATTTCTCAAGCAGAAGCTACATCATTATTCATTGACAGCTAGTCAGCCATCAAACTTGCCAAGAACCCAGTTTTTCATTCAAAGACAAAGCATGTGACACCAAGTATCATCATATCAGATCTCTCATCGCCAAAGATGTCCTCAAGCCAGTTTATTGTCCTTCCGAAGATCAGATCTCCGACATTTTCACAAAACCGCTTGGCAGAATAAAATTTACTAAGTTCGGGGATGAACTTGGTATCTGTTGTAATGTATCTTTGGATCATAGGGGAATGTTAGATGATCCAAAAATACTATTATCATAGGTTATAAAATTGAAAAAAATTAATTATTAATTTAAGAAATTAAATTAATAATTATTATTCTAGAATGATTAATTAATTAATGGAGACAATTAGAAATTAGTATATTGTTGTAACAAGATATGGCTCTCCAAATGTGTCGTATCTTAGGCTCTATTTTAGGAGATTAGTTAGCTAGTTGGTTTGAATAGCATTTAATGTAAATGGACACTTGTTATTTAATAAGTGATCCATAATTAGAGGTAGTTAGGACATGGAACTTATAAATAGCTCATTGCAAGAGTGTTTGGTTGTTCGGGTGTAAACTCTTGCAAAATCAATTATGTAATTGTTTTTTTCTGATTAATAAAATTATGTGTCTGAGGACACTTCTGCCATTAATAAAATCATTGAGGAGAGCTTAGCATGAAGTATCACTCAAGGGATTGTCACACAATCTTAAAGATAATGCATACAATACTCTGCCAAGATTTCATAGAAAAATATTCAATAAAAACTAGCACATAGAAACCCTAACAATAACCATCCCATGCAATAACCATAAAGATATTCAAAAATATAGAATACTTACAAGAAAATGCATGAACCATCCAAAATAATGTCTCCACAAGCAAATACTCCACAAAAGATCACATCTCCATAATATACAAGTCTATTTCAGCTAGGCCAAAATCTTTCAAATAGGTCAAATTGATCCACAAGTGATGATGAAAAAACAAATGAGGTGACCTCTATTTATATGAGGTCTACCTCAACTAACTTCTGCGTAATGAAGCCCCTAATCAAGTTTGACACAAAATAACCTTAGGTTACAAGCCAACACACTAGCTAGGTGACAAAACAAGCCATAAATGCCCACATGTGTGAGTCATAGCCTCTAGAAATGCTAACATCATGCCCTTTTAGGGCTCTGTTGTCCACAATTTCGTCAACAGTCCAAGAAAGTAGTGTACAAAATTTTTCAAAGATCGAAGTCATCTGCCAGCATTGTCTTGTCATTATAAACCCATTTTCTACAAAGTTATATTGTAAATGATGCTAATATGACCATTTAATTATGTAACAACACCTAGCTAAGCCTCTGATTTTGGTGACGAATTTCATCCTAGGAAGCTTTTTAACCTCCCCGATTTATGTGTGTTTCTAAACACAAATATCAGCAGATTTTTTCTTCCAGCAAAAACCCCAAAGCTAAGATGGAATTCATTAACAAGGTCTTAGGTGAGTCCTAGTGTTATATTGAATCTTTGTAAAAGTGGTTTGGGAATAATTCAAGCACATTTGGCTAAATTATTTTATTAAAAACCACTTGGCCTATACTAAATCATATTGTGTCGCAAAATTGGGTAAATTGATGAGGGTCTATGTCTAAATGTATATTTCCCCTTTCAAGGGTTGAATTTGTAATTATTTAAAGTGAAAATATTTTAGTGTTGTTGACTACTCCATGTCAACTACCCCATAGCTGTACATTTTTTTTTGCATGGATTTCCATCATGTCCGAGCACTCAGATGATCCACATATTCATCATTATCAGCTATATGTACACTGGAGTTTTGTAAACCCATTAAGTATTTTGTAATGTAAATGATCCTAATAAGACAAATGTATGTAACAACCTAGGTAAATTTAGTTTTCTAATGATGATTTCTATCCTAGGAGATTTTTAGTCTCACCAATTCATGTGTGTTTCTAAACACGGATGATCGCAGAGTTTTTCCCTCCAGCCTCACACCAAAGCTAGGATAGGTTTTGTCGTCAGGATTTTAAATGAATCCTAGTGTTATTTATCGAGTCTCTATAAAATTGATTTGGGAATAATTCTACCTATTTGGTTAGATTATTTTATTACAAGTCACTTATTCTACTAGATCATATTTTGTGTCGCAGAAATGGGTAAATGTTGAGGGTCTATAATGAATGGGTGTTCCCCCTTCATGGGTTAGAAATGTAATATTTCATGTAAATAATATTTTATCTATAATGCTGAAGTATTAGAGGGTTGGAAAAATTAATAATCCCCTTATGAGTCAATTAATTAAATTTTCTGGCTAAAATAAATTAAAATACTAAAGCCAGAAATTTAATTAATTTAGGTCCTAGGAAAAATTAAATTCTCCAACATTTAAAATTTGTGGGTTTTAAAGTTTTTAATTTTTGGAGGTCCTCGACCAAGAGAATATTGAAAATTTCAAGATATTTTGGACCCTTGGGCCATAGTAGTTAAGTCAAAGTCAACTTTTTGCAGCAATTAACTCAAAAATAATCACTTTTGAGTTAATTAAAAGGAAATTAAAAGTGAAATTCGAATTTCCTCAAAAAGTAACTTTATTTCAACGGCGATGATTAAAAGATCATTTGATCTCCATCAATGTTTGGGGTTGTTTTGATGGGGATCAAACTGACTAGCCATTAGAAAATTTTTCTATAAATGAGAGGTCTCTCTCTCCATTATTTGGATTCGATTTTTGAATCGTGTACTTGCTCTAAGAAAGCTCTTGTAAATTTTTCTAGTTAATAAAACGCAAAAACTTTGGGGTTTCAGACCGTGGTGTTCCTTTTTCATATTTATGTGGTAATATTGTTCTTAATACTCTGCTGCTTTTATTTGCATTTTTTGGTTAATAGCCTTTGAGGATTGATCTGTGTACAGGTATCTTGCACAGATTTCTGGGTTTTTAAAATATCATTTTGATCTTATAGAAGTAGAAGGTATCTCTATTTCTTGATGATTTTATGATCATTTTTGAATCTCTATTAATCTAACAATTAGACCTAAGTGCGCAAAAGTTATCATTCAGGATTTGGGTGTTTGGGGCAATCCTCAACTAGACCAACTTACTCTCAGTTTACAGAATCTAAACAGCCCACAATTTTTAATTTCCGAAGTCATTTTATAAAATATTTTACTTGCAGGTTTTTTCTTGGGTTGTACCTTTTTAAAATTTCTAATTTATTTCTAATTTTGTGCAAAATTGTTTAAATCTTGCTAATAGAGGGCTTTGATCTGCAGATTTGTTAGATCTGTAGAATATTATTGTAGATTTGTAAATATCAAATTTTTTAATTCATTCAGGTTTTGGGTATTTCATATTTATGTATATACATGCTTTGAGGTTTTTTCGGTCCTTTGTTTGTGCAGGAACAAATCTAAAGATTGCAGGTAATTTTTGTGGATTCCAGAGAGAGATCTAAGCCCCGGAGAGCATATCCATTTTGTTTGCAAGTTGAAAATAAATTTCAAGAAGATCGTGGGCAAATTTTTTTTAAGGCCTTAAGGCCCTGCACTGGCCATCTCCAGCCTCTTTCTCGGCCTCTCTTTCAGCCTTACGGCCTTCCCTCTTTCACCAAAATTCTCTCACTAATTTTTCCTAAATTGTTTCCTAAAAATTTCCCAAAAAATTTTAATAAATTCTTTCACAAAAAAAAAAAAAACATATAAATTAAAAAAAAAAAAAAAAAAAAAAAAAAATTATGAGTTGAGGATTTTCAATGATTCAGGCAACATATTTTGAAGTGTCTTCAAGTCCCAAGGGCTCACTGGTGCACACCCTCTAACCATTCCTCATTTCATTTTGAAAGCAAAGTTAATAATAACATAGATTTGCAATTAGCTAGAGTTTAGCAGCAAATTTAATTTACATTTTTACTGTTGTATGATTGCAGAAATAAAAGCTAGCTTCAGTAACATTTACAAACAAATTTCTGAAAATAGTTTCACTGCTACTCAGTAATTTATTTCTGAATTTTTTAGATCAAATACATCAGTAGATCAAAAATAATTAAACTCATAAATTTTCTGAATTGTAGTTAGTAGTTTGTCATTTAAAAGTTTATGTTGTTATACATAGAAAATTTTGACTATTGAATGGTTACAGGCTAAGTAACCTGACACATGGAGTCGGGATTTGTCGGATACGAGGATTCCAATGTCGGATTCAGACACGTTCAGATATGTTATATATTATTTTATTAAAAAATATATATATATATATTATACAAGGAAAAATTTTCAAGGTGGAAATTTATATTTAAGATGATTAGAAAAACCCTTGGGCCGAAAAAAAACCTTATTAATCTATAATATGCAAATATAAAAATTCTTTGTGGATATTATAGTAAAAATATTCAAACTTCTAAATGATTTTATATAGTCTTTATAAAAATTTTGGCAATTTTTTTTAAGGTAAATATTTTTTTCTTATAAAATTTGGGCGAATCATTTTTAGAAAAAAATGGGAATTGACGAATCTTTCTTTAGAAAAAGGATGGAAAATTAGCCCATCTGCGAATATTAGCCACTAAAATTTTCCTTGTATATATATATATATATATATTTCTTACACAAATTCTCATTAATGATACAAATTCATTGATTTCAAACATAGATCTTCATCTAGATGTAATTTTTATTGTTTACGAAGTATGTTAGTAACATTATAGCATGCATAGTACATACAAAATTCAAATACATGTCACATAAATGATAAATCAATGAATCATAAATCCTAAATTCATTAATGATAAATCATAATCCATATTCAATTCATCAATGATCCAATAGGAGAAAGACAAGATAGTGAGATAAAGACACTGACAGATGTAGTTTTTTCATTAAGTCATCAAAATCAAAATGTGTTACATAGGTAGTGCAGTGCCAATGGCAAATAGAAATAGAAAATACAAAACAACTACAAGTATACAAGCCTCAAGGCAGTAGGTAGCCCATGACTCATGAATCATCAATCCTCATATTCATCATCAAAATTAGCATCATTGTCCTCATCATCATGGTCACCACTGCTCTCCTTTGCATCCTCCTCCTCCCCTGTATCCAAAGTCGTTTTTGCATTTGTTGGTGTGGAGGATGACCCCTCTACAATATCACCATTATCAAATCTAATAGGCTCTAGCACTAGATCATTGAGATCCATGTTGGCCAATGCCAACTCAACACTGTTGTCCAAACCCATATCATCAAGAAAAACATCCCATATCTTTGACTTTCCCTTCAACCACTCTTCCCTTTGACTGTAAATAAGACGAAGGTTGGTGTGCACATACACCATTGTCTCTGCCCTGGACTGCTCAAGCCTACTCTTCTTAGCACTATACAAATTCCTATATGTGCTCAAATTCCTCTCGCAACAAGAGGATGAAGTCACCTGAAAGAGGAGCCTCATGGCTAACTGTTGTAGAGGAGGGCTTGTTGGCCCATGATTTCCCACCAAGAACAGGGCTTCTTAGCCCCCATGTCTCTAATCACATCATATCCTGCAAATTGACCAGTGCTAATGGAAAAATCTGCAAAGGCATCCTCCACCTCATCAAGCAATGCTCTATCCTGAAAAACATGCCTGAATGCATATTTCCTCCCCTATGAGATTTCACCATCCATGTGAGTAGGGAATCTGCGAGAAGGTCCACCATTCAGCCACTCATGGTTGTAGTATTTTGAGTTCAATGAGTGAGCCAAACAATGTAAAGGTGTGCAATTCTTGTCCCATCTGCTGATAAGAATATCCTGTATAGTACCACATAAGGCCTCTGGTGATGTCTCATACTCGAGGCACTCACTTTGTAGAATAATGCTCCTCACAAACTCAATCATGGAATCCCATCCCTCATAAACCTCTCCTAGGATGGGTTTGTCTGTCTCTGCAAATCGAAGCAAAGAAATGATAAGGTCCATGATCCGAATGATTAGATCTACCCTCTCCCACCAAGCATCATCTAGCAGTGTGTCCTTCACTCTTTTAAAGGTTAGTTGATCTGTCTTTCTCCAAAAAGACCAAAACTCTAAAATAACCATGGCCCCAAGAGCACCCTTGACCTCCCTCAACCTCTTCAACATGATGAATGAAGAGGCAAACCGTGTATCTGCAATCTTCAACAATGACAGATTGTTGTACTCCTTGTAGATAGTGAGGGCATTTGTGTGGTTTTGTACAAAGGTACGGATATGTCGTGCATCCTCAATAATGTTGTCCATCTAATGCACATCAGAAGCAATGGATTTTAGTGCTAAGTTCAATGAATAGACAATGCAAGGTGTCCAAAACACTTGTAGATATTTAGCTTCCACAATCATGCCAACAGCCTTGCAAACATGTGCATTATCTATAATGATTTGCACACAAGAATCAACACCTACATCTTTAATAACTTTAATAAACAACTCACCCATATATTGTGCATCCTTGTATTCTCCAAGTGTATCCACTACCTTCAAGAAAACCGGACCATTCAAGGAAGAAACCATAAAGTTGATGAGTGGGTGTTGTGCTGGATCTTTCCATCCATCAGAAACAATGCTAACCCCAGATGGTGGCCATGATGCTTTAATAGGCTCAAGCATTTTTTGCACCTCTTTCTTTGCCTTTGTCAACAATGTGGTTCTAAGATTCTCTGAACCAGTCGGCACATACCATGATGGAGACCCGTGAGTTAAAGCTCTACACATCTCAATAAATAGAGGTGAGCATGCAACATTAAAGGATATGAAGTTTTGATAGAAAAAAGGTAATGGTGAGATCAAGCTCTTCCCGTTTCTCTTTTTGAAATATCTTGTCCATTGGACCAAGTGAAATTGCATTTCTTTTCGCCGTTTGTCCCCCACTTGAAATCTCAAATGGGAATTTGTTGCTGTCTTTCCTCAAAAATGGAAAGAAGTCATCATTCTTGGTTTTTTTTTATTTTGCAGCCACATTTGCCATACCAACAGTGAACTCTCTTCCCATTTCTTTCCTCTTTTGTAAAGGAACTTTTGTACAAGCTCCAACTCCACAACCTGGTAAAACCAAGAAATGGCCTTTCACACGGTAATATGTGCTTGTGAAAGTATTGTGGCAAAAGTTGCATCTCCAATTCACATTTCCTTCTCCCTTTACCTTGTTGTTTGGCCCATTCTCTCTTGTGACATATTTCCACAAGGAATATTTCTCAATGTTACCTTTAGGAGGAAGTCTTCCCTCAGCATTACTTGCAGCAGACTCTGATGAAATTGGGGGAGGAGGGGCATCTCCAATGGGGACATTCTTCCACTTCCTTTGCCCTCTACCTGCTATCCTTGATTGAGCCATGAATACTGTAAAAAAATAAACAAAATATGCACAAATTTGTAAAAGAAATGCATATACAAACTGCTGTAATACAAATGCAAAAAAATAGAGAGGAAATGCACTTACATGTTGCTTGAATCTCCTTGAAAATGCTCCAAACCCTTGGCTCCTTACTTCAAACTCCTCACAGCTCACCTATTGCAAAAGAAATGACAACAAATGATGCAAATAAGAGGCATTTCCACCCTTTTATGGCCGCGCGAGTCCCAGTTTGGCGGATTCATGTCTAGATTTCGTGACATGATATGTCCGATCGGGACATGATACGGATTCAATCGTGTCCCAATTGGACACAACGTGTCACGAAATCCGAACACGACGTGTCACGAAATCCGAACACGATTTAGGTCGAATCGTATCATATTCGACAGATTCAGACACGTGACCCTCTAAGAGCGAATCCAGTTTCAGAGGTTACAGGACTGTTGTTTTAGAATATATTGTTGGCATTAACATTTGATTTAAGAGTAGATTACTAGACTGATATTTCATTGATGTGATCTGAGCTTAAAACACTTAGTATAATTTCTGAAATACATTTGGTTTTACATGCTCATTCAAGAAGGATTAAGTTAGTTTCACTTATGCATCAAATGATCTTTGATTGAATGTTTCATGCAAATGGATTTTTGAATGTTAAGTGTTTTATTTCCAGCATTTTACATTTCAGTCATGTTGTACATTTCAGTAATCATTGCTCCAGAATTCATATTTCACATTGCTGGTATAAGTTCTTGTTTTCACATTGAAACCATTTTTATGAGACTTAAGTTAAAAAAGCACTCACAACATAACTCAGAATAATTCATATTTAGGCCCTCATTGAACTAAAATTAACTAAGTCCCTGCATTTCACATAGCTTTAAGTTTTGCATCTGCATGTAAGACAATCGAATCATTCAGCAACAGTTTCTCATCCTTTACTTGGACTTTATTTCCTTCGTGAGATAGTTGACTCCACAAGGCACTAGTATCATTTCCCTTCAATTAAAATGAATCCTTCAAAATCTTGTGCAATTTGAACAAGTATTGGTTGCTTAGTTGTGTCTCCCAAACTGGTTGGTTCCCAACTGGTTTTCATTCATCCCATTTTTATAGTCTACCCCCCTTAGTCTGTTATAGGGAGACAACTCAAAGGGAGTGATTGGCGATCAATGTGGCAACCCCCGATCTGAGTCATTGTCGTGGTGCCTAGAAATTTTGTGCGACAACAAGTGCATGGTCCCTTGCAATCAAAAACCATGGTTAAAAAATATCTTGAGGGTGGAAAAATTATTAAATCCCCTCTAGTGTAAAATTAATTAATTTTTCTGGCTAAATTAAATAAAAATCCTAAGCCAGAAAATTAATTAATTTTGAGGCAAAAATAATTATAGAGAAAATAATTTCTCTCCAAGTGGAAAATAATCAAAAATTCATGGGTCAGAAGGAAGTCAAATTTTGGAGGTCCCCTAAGGGAAAATGGACATTTTAAGAAAATTTGAGCCCTTGGACATTGTTGGTTAAGTCAAAGTCAAATTTTTGAGGAAATTAATCCAGAATATTTATTTTTGGATTAATTAAAGTGGGCTTCAAGAAAAATTCTTCCTCAAAATTTAAAAATCCGACGGTCGAGATTAAAAGATGATTTTTTCAATGGTCGAAATTATTTTGACTAAGATCAAGCCAACTAGCCAATATTTTCCACTTAAAAGGGTTTCTCTATATAAAGAAGCCATTTAGCTTCTATTTTTCCATCTTTGGGTGGAGTAGTTTTCTATTGATGTACTGAGTTTTTGCTCTACTAGAATTATTTTTCTCATAATAGAAAGACTTTGGGATTTCAGTTCATGGTGTTCTTCTATCTGCTGATCTATGGTATGTGCTAGTTTATGTGTTTATACTCTATATTGTGTTGAATATTACAAATTGTTATTTCATTTTGGTGATAAGAACATTCTATTGGTACGAGTTATCTTCGGTGATCTGATTCACTATATGATCTAACAGTTTATTTTAAGATTGAATAGAGATTTACAAATACACTAGCCCTTGGGCTCCAAGTTTATAGATTGTGGGGAAGGGTCGACCTTGTTTGAGCTTCAGGCTGTTGGAATTTCTAAGTCAGACACGTTAGAAACCCTTTATGCACTTTACTGATTTATTCCTACCTACTTGTTCTGTTAATTAACAAGTTATTTACCATGTAAATATTGGAAATAAATACAAGTACATGCTCAACACATTACAGATCATCAATTGAAGGAAATAGAAACAAGCACACAAGTGACACCGTTGTTTTTGGACAAATGTCCCTGGAAAAACCCAATGCAGGAAAACAAGTGTAGCTATCTGAGGGTTTGATTTATTAAGCAGTTTTAGAATACAATCTGGGTGCCAAATCCGGCATACCCAACAGAGAAAACTCTCAGTAGTAGTACCTCTCCTTCGGAGACAGATGCTCCAGCTAAAACCTCGGATAAACACTCTGGCAGCTCCTCAGCTCTAATCTGCCCCATGAAAACCCTAGTGTCAGCCTCTTCTACCCTCTGCATCAGCTTTCCCAGCAGTTCCGACAGTTCCAGCTGTTCTCGACAATTCTGGCTTCTGCCCTCTACGTCAGCTTTCCTGACAATTCCCGGCAATTCGAGCTATTCCTGACAGTTCCGGCTTTTGTCCTCTACGTCAGCTTTCCCGGCAGTTCCGGCTTTTGCCCTCTACGTCAGCTTTCCCGGCTGTTCCAACAGTTCCTAACAGTTTTGACTATTCTCGGCAGTTCCAGCTTCTGCCCTCTGCATCAACTTTCCCGGTTGTTCTGGCAGTTCCCAGCAGTTCCAGTTGTTCTCGGTAGTTTCGAATCTCGATTGTTCCGGCTTCTACCCTCCGCGTCAGCTTTCCCGGCTATTCCGACAGTTCCCAGCAGTTTCGATTGTTCCGGCTTCTGCCCTCTACGTCAGCTTTCCCGACTGTTGCGCTGATCCTCCTGCACTATCTCTACCTCTCTACTTCTATATTCACTGCCCCTCAGCTGAAATTCCGATCACTCTCTCAACTTTCTCAGCAAACCCAGCCCAAAAAGTCGAAATCTTGATCTCTTGGTGCGTTCTCCAAGTGACCCTCAAGCCTCCTCTTATACTTTTCTCGTTGACAAATCAACGGCCGAGATTAATTCCCTAATCAACGACTAAGATTAGATCTAGCTTGATCCAAGACTTTGGACCATTCTAACACAGCTTAATATTTTATTTTCCCTAAGTTTAGACTTAGGGATTCCATTAAAAATATTAATTATTTTAATTTCTCTCAAACTATTTAGAATCTACCCAAACCCTTTCTGGGTATTGGAGATCTCATGTGCCTTAGCCTCTCCACCAAATTTCGTGGCTAGATCACATCCAATGCTACCCCAAATCAACACTCCCTCTTAGCGAGGATTGTGCTCTAGTAATACTCTACACTGAGCATCACTTTGATCATCTAGCATTGGTCCCTGTGTTGATGCTAGGCCTGCTGCCCAACGTCCTTTGCACTGTTGCGTCCTGTACTGCTACCCTTGGCCCTACCACTGCCACTACTGCATCCGTACTACACTCCCTCTGAATTTGTGTTGTTGCCCATGGCCCCGCCACTGCCACTACTACATCGGCACTGCAACCCCTCTCATCATGTTGCATCATGTTGCCCATAGCACTACCACTGCTAATTGAGCATTACAACTCAGTTACTGAGAAGTAAGTAACTGATCTCCCAACTCTGACATCTCTGTCAGGCTAGAGACACCCTCGATGCTGAAAATCCCTCTGTCGCTGACAAGTGCTCTCTCTCTGACCTCTACGTTGCTGCAACAACTCCATGCATCTCGCACCGTTGCACACCTCTCTGTGCCATCCTACACTAGTGCAACACTCCCGTGCCTCTCGCATTGTTACAGCCTGCTAGCCTCGCGCTGTCCTGGGAATCCTGCACTGTAGCTCCCTCCGTCGCTTCATTTGCATCCGTCTCTACTGACATTGCCAATGCTGCTACTCCTCTTCGGGGCTCCCGTAGCAAAGTCTAATCTAAGAGGTTGGGTACCTCAAGCATCTTGCCCCTCATCGCCTGTAGTCCTCCTGACTACAGCTCGATGTCTCCCCACTTCTTCTGAACTGGCACATGAGCACTCATGGCACATAGAACAGACAAGATCCTAGCCTTCCAGGTGACAAAGTTGGATGCCTCATCCAACCTATCCTGATCCCTCAGCCCATTTATGGCCATCTCTCTGCTCTTCTTATTGACTCCTCCGAGTCTCTCTACATCCCACCTGGAAGTTCTCCGTTAGACTCCTGCTAAGTCTACTTCCCGTCTGGAAGTTCTCTGTTCAACTCCTGTTGAGTCTACTTCCCGTCTGGAAGTTCTCTGTTTGACTCCTGCTGAGTCTCTCTACTTCCCGTCTAGAAGTTGTCGGTTCGAATCCTCCGAGTCTCTCTACTTCCCATCTGGAAGTTCTCTTCTGGACTCCCTTTGAGCCTCGATTTCCCTCCTGGAAATCTTTCTGCCGACCGTCAAGTTGCCCCTCTCCGATCGTCTGTGCAACTGCAACACTGATCCAGATTCCTTGGCTAGAAATCCGCCTCAGCAGCAACTCCCTCTACCTTGGCCTTGTCCTGTTAGGTATTGTTCTGACTACAGTACCCCACCAACTCCACTCTGCAACTTACCCATAGCCTCCTAAACCCCAGCAAACTGAAGGATTGAGCCACTTGGCTCTGCGTAATCCCGACACCAGCAAATCAACTCCCCTAGCCAATTGCATCAACCCTCCTAGTCGCTGTGTGGCTCTGCATGAGCCTGATTCTGCCTACCTTAGCCTCTGCGTTGTCTTTCTCTGGCCCAGAATGATGATGCAATCCCTTTGCGTCACTCCTTCCTCTATCGCCTTCTGCAAGGATCAGCTCTGTCACTCGTGACAACCGATTTCTATTGTTGCTGCTCTGCTCGGCTAATGTTCTCAGTTCTCCTATGATCTGCAACCACCCTTTGATACCATGTTGGAATTTCTAAGTCTAACACGTTAGAAACCTTTCATGCACTTTACTGATTTATTCCTACCTACTTGTTCTGTTAATTAAAAAGTTATTTACCATGTAAATACTGGAAATAAATACAAGTACATGCTCAACACATTACAGATCATCAATTGAAGGAAATAGAAACAAGCACACAAGTGACATCGTTGTTTTTGGACTAATGTCCCCGGAAAAACCCAATGTGGGAAAACCGGTGCAGCTATCTGAGGGTTTGATTTATTAAATAGTTTCAAAATACAATTTGGGTGCCAAATCCAGCATACCCAATAGAGAAAACTCTCTGCAGTAGTACCTCTCCTTCGGAGACAGATGCTCCGACTGAAACCCCAGATAAACACTCAAGCAACTCCTCAGCTCCAATCTACCCCACGAAAAACCCCAACGTCAGCTTCTAGGGACCACGTCAGCCTCTTCTGCCCTCTGTATCAGCTTTCCCAGTAGTTCTGGCAATTCTGGTTGTTCCTGGCAGTTCCGGCTTCTGCCCTCTGCGTCAACTTTCCCGGGAGTTCCGACTTCTGCCATGTGCGTAAGCTTTCCCGTCTGTTTCAGCAGTTCCGGCTATTCCTGGCAGTTCCGGCTTCTGCGCTCTATGTCAACTTTCCCAGTTGTTCCGACAGTTCTAGTTGTTCCCAGCAGTTTTGGGTTCTGCCCTTTGCGTCAGCTTTCCGGCTATTCCAGTAGTTCCCAACAATTCCCGATAGTTCCAACTATTCCCGGCAGTTCCGACTTCTTCCCTCTACGTCAGCTTCCCCGACTGTTCCGGCAGTTCCCGACAGTTTTAGTTGTTCCCGACAGTTTTAGTTGTTCCCGGCAGTTCTGGCTTCTGCCCTCTATGTCATCTTTCCCGGCTGCTGCGCCAATCCTCCCACACTATCTCTGCCTCTCTGCTTCTATATTCGCTGCCCCTCAGCTGCAATTCCAATCACTCTCTCAACTTTCTCAGCAAACTCAGCCCCAGAAAGTCGAAATCTTGATCTCTTGGTGTGTTCTCCAAGTGGACCCTCAAGCCTCCTCTTCTACTTTTCTCGTTGACAAATCAACGACCGAGATTAAGTCCCTAATCAACGGCGAAGATTAGATCTGGCTTGATCCAAGACTTTTGGACCATTCTAACACAGTTTTATATTAATTCACATTAATATTTTATTTTCCCTAAGTTTAGACTTAGGGTCTCCATTAAAAATATTAATTAATTTAATATCTCCCAAACTGTTTAGAACCTACCCAAACCCTTTCTGGGTATTGGATATCTCATGTGCCTTAGCCTCTCCACCAAATTTCGTGGCTAGAGCACACCTGATGCTACCCAAATCAACACAAGCTTTTATTATGACGAATTATTTTGCAGGAGGGTTTAGGCCAATTAATTTTTCAAAATTACTCATCCAAAATTTTAATTTCAAAATTCTAAAAAAAATCATTTGATCCTGGGCTACAAAGATTTAATTTGCTAATGAGAGCTAATGATTTTATTTTGTAAATTGTTCTAACCCTTGTATTTTAGAATTTAAATTTTTTAATTTTGTAGCACTTGGGGTTTAGGGAATTTTTTTTTTTTTAGCATTTGGAGTTTTGTGGATTTTTTCTATTTTTGTATATATTGGGTATTTGGCTTTATTTTCTTCCTTGTAGGTGCCATCAAGTCAAGATCTGAAGCAGGGAAGCAAAGATGAAATTTTCTAGCTCAAATCCAGTTGCACAGCTAGGGCTTTTAGGGCAGATATGCCTTTGGAAGGGAACATTTCCCAAATTGAAGAAGAGTGTTCAGCCGGAAAAGGTGGATCTAGGGGTTTTGGGGCCCAATGAACGCTAGGCCTGCAAGAGGAGGCCGCTAGTTTTGAGGGCCTAAGTTGCTGCAGAAAAGGGGTTTTGTCAAGCATTTTCTGATCCAAGCATTTTGCAGGTCTTTTATAGGCTGATTTTCAAATTTTCAAGGCTATTCTTCTTTAATTAGAACTCCAAATTTGCCCAGCTCACCAATTTTGCTTAGCCGCTAACCTTGAGGCTTGTAGGGCCTTTTCTCGCTTGGTGTTGGGGTTTGAGTCGCTGATCTATCATGTTTCAGAACAATCCTTGTGGTTGCAAGTGTTAAGGGTTCAAGTTTGTCCATTACAAGCCAAATCTACCTTCTTTGCACCTTCACTAGCCAAATCAATTATTGGGCAAAGGCCTAAGGGCCTTCGAGGGTTTGATTTCTTTCCCATCCTTCTTCTATTTTCTGCATAATTATTAGAGATCTGATATTTATGAAAACAGTGATCTATTCTAACTAACATCACCCTAAATAACCCTAAAAAACATTCTTAAGTAAGCCTAGAATCCTAACAAATCAATACACATCGACTAAGGGCATTAAATTGTAGGAATTTACAGGGTAAGTTCCTCAGACAGAACACCAAAAAGACACCGCTCACAAACAGATCACAGATCAATACACCAGTATTTTGACGTGGTTAAAACCCTCAAAGAGGGAAACAGTCCACAGCTTGAGCCAACGCAGCCACTTTAAGCAATTTATTAATAAAAGAATGAAAATTTACATAAGCTTCTCTCGTGAACGGTTAACCTACAAATGACCCTCCATGCGCTTTAAATAGAATTCATGGACCAATCGGGTGTTAAGCCACGGATCAAGTGTCG
>APFE030369247.1:196476-228443 GCA_000404065.3 Pinus taeda
CTTTGGATTGTGTGCTTGCTTGAGAAAGCTCTTTTTCTTCCTACAAAACAAAAACACAAAACCCAACACGGACATACAAAAAAACAAGCCTTATGACTTAAAGTTAGCTTTGCCCGGAAACTACATATTTTCCTCAATGTTTCTGATTTTCCGAGATCACACTAAGGCGCAGGGAAAAGAGCATATGCATGAGAAAAATCCTTCATTTTTGTTTCTGATTTGCCCAGATCGCACAAAGTCGCAGGGCAAAGAGCATACGCAGAAATGAAAGGTATAGATCTGGTAATAAAAAAGAGCTAAATAAACCAAAACCGAAATAAACAGAGAGAAAATAATTGTAAACTGCAAATCAACACTGTATACCTCCAGATCTTAAAAATGACGCAGCTGGGGCTACCGGAAACCTTTTCGCGTGAAACAAAAGGTGTTCCTCACTGGAACAGATGCTCCTAAAATAACAGAGCAGTCCTCTCAGCCCGAAAGCAGTCAGAAACAGCAGATCTAGGAGATGGCAGTCGGATGCAGTTGTACCGGCTTCAGATTTGGATCACCAACAGACAC
Organism: Pinus taeda; assembly: GCA_000404065.3. Taxonomy (NCBI): domain Eukaryota; kingdom Viridiplantae; phylum Streptophyta; class Pinopsida; order Pinales; family Pinaceae; genus Pinus; species Pinus taeda. Next base: position 197,038 of record APFE030369247.1, read on the forward strand.
AGCCCTCAAATAGCTCTGATACCATGTAGGAATTTACAGGGTAAGTTCCTCAGACAGAACACCAAAAGGACACCGTTCACAAACAGATCACAGATCAATACACCAGTATTTTGACGTAGTTAAAACCGTCAAAGAGGTAAACAGTGCACGGCCTGAGCCAACGCGGCCACTTCAGGCAATTTATTAATAAAAGAATGAAAATTTACATAAGCTTCTCTCGTGAACGGTTAACCTACAAATGACTCTCCATGCGCTTTAAATAGAATTCATGGACCAATCGGGTGTTAAGCCACGGATCAAGTGTCGGTAATACCAAGGAAAGAATGAACCGTCGGATCACTACATATCGTGACCGTCGGATTGTAAGTTACAAATATACATAGTAAAGAAACAGACTTTACCTAACTCTATACTAGACCAAGTTATACTTAACTATTCCTATGTGTCGGTCGGAATATCCTAACATAAATAAGTGGTGTTTGGCAAGTTTATTTTACATTTGGCAACTAATTTAAGTGGTTGAAGCAGTCTGATCTGAATACTTAAGTATGGTTGATATTGGCAATAGATCATTGGTACAGTGGCACAAAAGTTAATAAATTGTCATCCTACCTCACCTAGAATTCATTTGCAATGATTGTTTAGCTCACTGTTTGGCATTTTTATGGACTGTTATGCTAATTAGATGTCTGATATAAATACTGTAAGTTTTGACACAAGCACTGTAAGGTCTGATAATAAACATAACAGTGGGGTAAAAGTAGTTGGCAGTCATCTTATCTCATTGGGCACTCATTTCTTTACATCTCTTGCTCCTTGGGTAAGTGTTTTCTTGTTGATTGGATTATTCTTCTAGGTGCTGTAAGCATGGGTTTGTTTGCTGCCTCATATCTCTGTTGCACCCATCTCTTGCATCCATTGCACTCTTGCATGCATAAGGTAATTCACTGTTTGCAATGCCTCATATCTCTGTTGCATCCATCTCTTGCATGCATAAGGTAATTCACTGTTTGCAATTTCATCCAATCGGCAAAGTATGTGTGTAGTCATAAAGTCAATTTTCTTAACAAGAAGACAAGCGCTCTAAAGGGTAAGTGGTATACTTGGATCAAATTGGCATTCTTCACATAAGATTATCTTACTGCTGTCCTAAGTCTGCACTTGTTATATTAATGTCATTAACATAAGCTAAAGGGTAATATTTTCTAATTGCAAGTATCCTTACTTTCCATTGGTTGCATTGTCATTGAAAAGCATTGATACATTATGTTGCCTAAAGGACTGCTAACATTTTTATGACATTGTTTCTAAAGGAATACTTTCACTTGTCATTGTTATCACTGAAATTGGCTAGTGGATAAATAGTTACATTGCTCTTCATGATCATAAGTGGAATAAGCACATCTTGTGGATTTACCTTGGTGTACTAACTACTTGTTTCTTGCAAGTAAGCTTCACATCTAAGATCATAACCTTGCAATACTTTAACACACTCTTAAAGAAACTTAACTGATCACCATTGCAATTTTGGCACTAAAATAATCTCAAGAAATTGCTAATTGTGTTGAAAGATTATCACTGTCTATTTGGCATTCTTATCTTGTTAAGAGAAGCATTGGATTTGTGCATTTATGATATTTGTCCATTGGGAGATTGCTAATCTTGAAATTGCTTTCAAATAACATTTTTTGGCATCATCTAATTGTTTCATTTAGCACTACTTTTGGTGAAGATTGTCTCTATAATCACTAAAGTACTTCCTTTGCTCTTAATCGAATATTGCTATTTGGATAACTCACTTTTAAGTACTTAAAACACTTAACAATCTCACGTAAAATTAGCCACTCATATTTTGCACTTGCATTCCAGGATTAGCCTTGCACTAATAAATTTACCTCCAAGCATAATCTTGGTTGATAGAAATAGGACCACCCTTTCCCCTTTAGCTTGGGAAGGATAGACCCTCTTTAGTAGTTAACATGGTGACCTTGCAGTGGTCTGAGCCACCGTCTTTGCAGCGTCAGAGGCACCAAGTGGTTAGATCTCAAGGGGAGGTATCGTTAACCAAGCCATAGCTTGTTTTCCCTTGGTTTCTCTCCACAACTTTGTTGATTTGGGATAAGCATCGGATGTGCTCTAGCCACGAAAATTGGTGGAGAGGCAAAAGCACATGAAATCTCCAATACCCATAAATGGTTTAGGCAGAATCTAACCAGTTTGGGAGATATTAAAAATAATTAATATTTTTAATGGAATCCCTAAGTCCAAACTTAGGGAAAATAAAATATTAATGTGAATTAATATAAAATTGAGTTAGAATGGTCCAAAAGTCATGGATCAAGCCAGATCTAATCTTAGTTGTTGATTAGGGACTTAATCTTGGTCGTTGAATTCTCAACGAGAAAAGTGTAAGAGGAGGCCTAAGGGTCACTTGGAAAATACGCCGAGTTGATCAAGAATTCGATTTTATGGGGCAGAGCTTGCTGAGGAAATCGAAGGAGTGATCAGAGTTGCAACTGAGGGGCAATGAATACAGAAGCAGAGAGGTAGAGAGGGTACAGGGAGCATCAGCACAGAAGCCCGGAGAGAGGGACGCAGAGCCAGCTAGAGGCCACACAAAGGCAGCCAGGAGTTGCGCAGTGCCAGAGAGAGCCAGCGTGGTCGATGCAGAGGCTCTAGAGGCTGACGCAGGGCGAGTTTGGGTGACACTCAGCTGACGCGGTCCCTAGAGGCAAACGCTGGGAGATTTAGTGGGGCAAATTGGAGCTGAGAGTTGTGGAATTGTTCATCCAGGGTTTTAGCCGAAATATCTCTCTGATTGAGAGGTACCACTGCCAAGATCATCCTCTGTTGGGTGAGCCAGCACCCATAATGTATTCTGAAACTGCTTAATAATAAAACACTCAGATAGCTGCATGTTGAAGTTTCTAAGTCTACCAGTTAGAAACCCTCCATGCACTTTATCTGATTTATTCCTACCTACTTGTTTTGTTACTTAACAAGTTATTTACAATGTAAATACTGAAAATAAACACTAGTGCATGCTCAACATATTACAGATCAACAACTGAAGGAAACAGAAACAATCAAACCAAATGACACCGTTAGTTTTGGACCAATGTCCCCGGAAAAACCCAATGTGGGAAAACCAGTGCAGCTATCTGAGGGTTTTCTTATTAAGCAATATCAGAGTACAATCTGGGTGCCAAATCCGGCCTACACAACAGAGAATTTCCTTGGCAGTAATACCTCTCAGTTTGAGACAAATTTCCCGGCAAAAACCCTAGATAATCCTTCCGGTAGCTCCTTTGCTCCAATATGCTCTGGAAACCCCAGCGTTTGCCCTTCTGGACTGCGTCAACCCCTCTCTGCCCAACGTTGGCCCTGTGTCACCCTGAATGGGTCTGCATCAGCCTTTCGGCCCTTTGCGTCAGCAACGCTGGCCTCTCTGAAGCTCTATGCAGCTCCCAGCTGCCTCTGTGTGGCCCTACATGAGCCCTGGATGGCTCTACGTCCATCTCTCTGGCTACTGTGCTACTCTCCCGGCACTATCTCTGCTTCTCTGTCTCTCTGTACTCAATGCCCCTCAGCTGCAACTCAAATCACTAATTCTATCTCTCTTAGCAAACCCAGCTCTAAAGAATAGAATGACTGATCACTCTGGTGTGCTCTCCAAGTGACCCTCAAGCCTCCTCTTATACTTTTCTTGTTGACATATCAACAGCTAAGATTATGTCCCTAATCAATGGCTATGATTATATCTGGCTTGATCCATGTCTTTTGGACCATTCTAACACAGTTTCATATTAATACACATTAATAATTTATTTTCCCTAAGTTCAGACTTAGGGACTCCATTAAAAATATTAATTATTTTAATATCTCCTGAAGTGTTTAGAATCTGCCCAGACCCTTTCTGGGTATTGGAGATCTCATGTGCCCCAACCTCTCCACCAAATTTCGTGGCTAGATCACATTCGATGCTACCCCAAATCAACACTCCCTCTTAGCGAGGACTATGCTCTAGCAATACTCCTCACACAGTTTTACTCTAATCATCTGCCATCGGTCCCTGTATTGACGCTAGGCCTGTTGCCTACCATCCTCTGCACTATTGTATCCTGTACTGTTGCCCATGGTTCTGCCACTGACACTGTTGCATCTGTACGACAACTCCCTCTGCATCTGTGCTGCTGCTGGTCCTTTCTCCTAGCACTGCATCCGCATTGCACCTCCTCTCATCATGTTTCATCGTGCTGCCCACTGCTACACTGCAACTCAGTTACTGAGAAGTAAGTAATTGATCTCCCAACTCTAACCTCTATGTTGGGCTAGAGACCCTCCTAATGTTGAAGCTCCCTCTATCGCTGACAAGCGCTCCCTCTCTGACCTCTATGTTGCTGCAACAACTCCCTACATCTTGCACCATTGCACACCTCTTTGTGCCTTCCTACACTGGTGCAACACTCCCGTGCCTCTTGTGCTGCTGCAGCCTGCTAGCCTTGCGCTGTCATACGACTCCTGCACCGTAACTCTCTTTGTTGCTCCATCCGCATCCATCTCTACCCACACCAGCCAGTCCTGCTACTCTTTTGGGCTCCCGTAGCAAGGTCTAATCCAAGAGGCTGGGTACCTCGAGGATCCTACCCCTCATCGCCTGTAGTCCGCCTGACTACAGCTCGATGTCTCCTCACTTCCGCTCAAGTGGTGCATGTGCACTCATGGCACAGTCATTGTCTATCAACACTTCCTTCTCTGCCCTTGGTGGCGCTGCCTTAGTCTCGGAAGACTCTCCCTTACCCTTCTTCCTTGGACACTGGGTCGCATAATGACCCAGCTCCCCACAGTGGAAGCACTTGATCTTGGAGAGATCCTTCTTCTTCCACTTTTCCTGTTTTCCCTGAGATGCTAGGGCAACATCTTCCTCCTCCTGCTTGACTTTGATCCCCTTGCTGCTGCTACCCGTCTTTGACTGTCGTCTGATATCTTCTTGGCGAAGAGCCGCCCACATCTCATCCCAAGGTGGAAGTGTCCCTCTGCCCAATATACTCTGGACAAATACCTCCCAGTCTTCTGAGACTACATTTAGGGTCATCCTCACCATCAATTCCTGATCCGGCGTGGCTTCTATAGCAGTCAACTGATCTCGGATCTTGTTCAGTCCTCCGAGGAAGGTGTCAATCGGTTCTCCCTTCTTCATCTGGTACGACCTCAACTGATTCTCTAGTAAAATTCTTCTTTGCACAGAAGTATGCTGGGACAATTTCTTGAGGACCTTCAACATCTCATATGTCATTTCCTTCTCGGCAATGTGTGGTACTAGATGGTCCTTAACCCCGTCAAGGATGATGCTCTTGGCCCTCACCATTGCCTCCTTGTACTTGTCGTTATCATATGGGTCAACTGGGATAGCTATAACCTTCAAGGTGAAGTTCTTGACACGATTTTTCTCAAGTACGGATAAGATTCTGGCCTTCCAAACTGCGAAGTTCGACGCTCTATCCAGCCTGTCCTGATCTCTTACTATGTGTAATGCCATGATGCTCTTCTAATTCCCTCCTGGAAGTTCTCGATCTAACTCCCTCTGACTCTCAATTTCCCTCTTGGAAATCCTTCTATCGATGTCGAGATGCCCCCTACTCTGATCGTTTGTGCAACCACTCCATTGATCTGGGTTTCTTGGCTAGAAACCCTCGGTAGCAACTCCCTTCTCTTGGCCTTGCTCTGTCAGGTATTGTTCTGACTACAGTACCTCACCAGCTCCACTTTGCAATGTTCCCATAGCCTTCTAAACCCCAGCAACCTGAAGGTGGGAGCTCCTAGGCTCTGTGCAATCCCGGCACCAGCAACCCAGCCTCCTCAGCTAACTACGTCAACCCTTCTAGCTTCTACGTGGCTCTGCATGACGCTCCCTTTTCCTTCCTTAGCCTCTATGCTACCTCTTCTAGGCTCACCCTTGATGTAGGCACTACGTCACCCTTCCCTTGTCGCACTGCTAGAAACAACTTCTATCACCTCGGGACAGTTGTTTTCTGCTGCTATTGCTCCGCTCAGCTGATGTCATCAGTCCTCCTGTGATCTGCAATCACGCTTTGATACCATGTTGAAGTTTCTAAGTCTACCAGTTAGAAACCCTCCATGCACTTTATCTGATTTATTCCTACCTACTTGTTAACAAGTTATTTACAATGTAAATACTGAAAATAAACACTAGTGCATTCTCAACATATTACAGATCAACCACGAAAGGAAATAGAAACAATCACACCAAATGACACCGTTATTTTTGGACCAATGTCCCCGGAAAAACCTAATGTGGGAAAATCGGTGCAGCTATTTGAGGGTTTTCTTATTAAGCAATATCAAATTACAATCTAGGTGCCAAATCCGGCCTACTCAACAGAGAATTTCCTTGGCAATAATACCTCTCATTTTGAGACAAATTTCCTGGCTGAAACCCCGGATAATCCTTCCGGCAACTTCTCTGCTCCAATCTGCCCCAGAAACCCCAGTGTTTGCCCTTCTGGACTACATCTGCCACTCTCTGCCCAGCACTGGCCCTGCGTCACCCTGAATGGGTCTGCATCAACCTTAGGAGGCCCTGCATCAACCTTCTAGCCCTCTGTGTCAGCAACGCTGGCCTCTCTAAAGCTCTATGCAACTCCTGGCTACTTTTGTGTGAGCCCTAGATGGCTCTGCATGCCTCTCTCTGGCTACTACACTGCTCTCCCAGCACTATCTCTGCCTCTTTGTCTCTCTGTATTCAATGCCCCTCAGCTGCAACTCTGATCGTTGATCCTCTCTCACTTAGCAAACCCCGCTCTAGAGAATAGAATCACTGATCACTCTTGTGTGCTCTCCAAGTGACCCTCAAGCCTCCTCTTATACTTTTCTCGTTGACATATCAACGGTCGAGATTAAGTCCCTAATCAACGGCTAAGATTAGATCTGTCTTCATCCATGTCTTTTGGACCATTCTAACACAGTTTCATATTAATACACATTAATATTTTATTTTCCCTAAGTTTATACTTAGGGACTTCATTAAAAATATTAATTATTTTAATATCTCTTGAACTGTTTAGAATCTCCCCAAACCCTTTCTAGGTATTGGAGATCTCTTGTGCCCCAACCTCTCCACCAAATTTCGTGGCTAGAGCACATCCGATGCTACCCCAAATCAACACTGCACTGGTTTTCCCGCATTGGGTTTTTTCAGGGACATTGGTCCAAAAACAACGATGTCACTTGTGTGCTTGTTTTTCCTTCAGTTGATGATCTGTAATGTGTTGAGCATGTACTTGTATTTATTTTCAGTATTTACATGGTAAATAACTTGTTAATTAAACAAAACAAGTAGTTAGAAATAAATCAGAAAGTACATGAAAGATTTCTAACAGTTAGACTTAGAAATTCCAACATGGTATCAAATCATGGTTGCAGATCACAGGATAACTGAGGGCATCAGCCAAGCAGAGCAACAACAACAGAAACAGTTGTCCCGAGTGACAGAAGTTGTTCCTAGCGAAAAAGCAGCAAGGGGTGACACAGTGCCTACATCATCAGTTTGAGTCGTGAAGAGGATCAACGCAATGGCAGAGAGGAGCAGACCTGACCTACATAGTGCTCAGTCACCTTTCTCAGTCAGGAAGGATTGACGCCCATGGCCAGGAGGTGTGGATTTTGTTGCTGTCGGGATTGCGCAAAGCCTAGAGGCTCTAACCTTCAATTTGTTGGGGCATATGAGGCTATGGCTAAGTTGCAGAGTGAAGTTGATGGGGTACTGCAGTTAGAACAGTACCTAACAAGGCAAGACCAAGGAGGAGGGAGTTGCTGCCAAGGATTTCTAGCCAAGAAATCCGGATCAGTGGTGCAGCTACACTAACGATCAGAGTGGGGGCATCTCAACATTGGCAGAGGGGTTTCCAAAAGGGAAATCGAAACTCAGAGGGAGTCACATTGAGAACTTCTAGGAGGGAAGTAGAGAGACTCGGAAGAGTCGAAAGAGGAGCAGCAAAATGGCAGTGAATGGGGTAAGAGATCAAAACAGACTGGACGGAGCCTCAAACTTCATAGTCTGGAAGGCCAGGATCTTGTCCATTCTAGACAGGAATCGTCTCAAGCACTTCGCCTTGAACACGATAGCAATCCCAGTTGACCTGGCTGAGAACTAAACGTACAAGGAGGCAATGGCAAGGGCCAAGAGCATCATCCTTGACGAGGTTAAGGACCATGTAGTACCACATATTGCCGAAAAGGACACGGCAAATGCGATCTGGGAGGCCCTGACGAAATTGTATCAGCATACTTCCATGCAGAGGAAGATGCTACTAGAAAATCAACTGCGGTCATACCAGATGAAGAAGGGAGAATCGATAGACACCTTCCTCGGTCAATTGAAGGAGATCTGGGATCAGTTGACTTCCATAGGGGCCACATCGGATGGGGAGATGTTGGTGAGGACCGCATTGAACGCAGTCTCAAAGGATTGGGAGGTATTTGTCCAGAGCATACTGGGAAGGTCGACCCTTCCAAATTGGGAGGAACTGTGGGCAGCTCTTCGACAAGAAGAGATCAGAAGGCTAACCAAGGCGGGGAGCAGTGGCAAGGGGGTCAGAATCAAGAAGGAGGAAGAGGAGGATGTTGCCCTAGCATCTGAGGGAAAAAAGGAGAAACGAAAGAAAAAGGACCTCTCCAAGGTCAAATGCTTCCACTGTGGGGAACTGGGTCGCTATGCGAGCCAGTGTCTGAGGAAGAAGAGCAACGGAGAGGCTTCTGAGACAAAGGTTGCGCCAGCAAGGCCGGAGAAAGAAGTGGAGACAGATGATGACTGTGCCATGAGTGCTCATACGCCACTTGAGAGGAAGTGGGGAGACATCGAGCTATAGTCAGACAGACTATAGGCGATGTGGGGCAGGATCCTCGAGATACCCAACCTCTTGGATTATACCTTGCTACGAGAGCCCCGAAGAGGAGTAGCAGGGCTTGTGGATGTCGGTAGAGACAAATGCGGATGGAGCGACAGAGGGAGCTAAAGTGCAGAAGTCCCAAGACAGCATGAGGAAGCAGTGCGAGATGCACAGAGTTGTTGCAGCAACGCAGAGGTCAGAGAGGGAGCACTTGTCAGTGACAGGGGGAGCTTCAGTATCGGGAGTGCTTCTAGCCTAACGAAGATGTAAGAGTTGGGAGATCAATTACTTACTTCTCAGTAACTAAGTTGCAGTGCAGCAGTTAGCAGTGGCAGTGCTATGGGCAGCACGATGCATCATGATGAGAGGGATTGCAGTGAAGATGCAGCAATGGTAGTGGCAGGGCCATGAGCAGCAACACAGATGCAGAGGGAGTTGTCGTACATATGCAGCAGTGGCAGTGGCAGGGCCATGGGTAGCAGTACATGTTGCAGCAGTGCAGAGGATGTTGGACAGCAGACCTAGCATCAGCACAAGGACCAATGCCGGATAATCAGGGTGATGCTCAATGAGGAGTATTACAAGAGCACAGTCCTCGCTAAGAGGGAGTGTTGATTTGGGGTAGCATCGGATGTGCTCTAGCCATGAAAATTGGTGGAGAGGCTAAAGCACATGAGATCTCCAATACCCAGAAATGGTTTGGGTAGAATCTAACCAGTTTGGGAGATATTAAAAATAATTAATATTTTTAATGGAGTCCCTAAGTCTAAACTTGGGGAAAATAAAATATTAATGAGAATTAATATAGAACTGAGTTGCCCACGGGGCTTTGGATTGACAGTGAATGGGTGTACTATTAAGGCACTCCTTGCGATAGGTCACTGGTTCAAATCCCCCGTGGGTGCTTAGGTAGTATTATATAGAAAAAAATATAAAACTGAGTTAAAATGGTCCAAAAGTCATGGATCAAGCCAGATCTAATCTTATTCGTAGATTAGGGACTCAATCTCAGTTGTTGAATTGTCAACGAGAAAAGTATAAGAGGAGGCCTGAGGGTCACTTGGAGAATACACCGAGTTGATCAAAAATTCGATTTTCTGGGGCAGGGCTTGCTGAGGATAACGAAGGAGTGATCAAAGTTGGAGCTGAGGGGCAGTGAATACAGACGCAGAGAGGCAGAGAGGGTACCAGGAGCATTAGCGCAAAATCCGGGAGAGAGGGACACAGAGCCAGCTAGAGGCCATGCAGAGCGAGTCAGGACCCACGCAGATGCAGCCAGGAGCTATGCAATGCTAGAGAGAGCCAGCGTGGGTGACACAGAGGCTCTAGAGGCTGACGCAATGCCTCCAGAGGCTGACGCAGGGCAAGCTTGGGTGGCGGTGCGCTGACGCTGGGCCAGAGAGACTGATGCAATCCCTAGAGGCAAACGATGGGAGATTTCGTGGGGCAGAATGGAGCTGAGAGTTGTGGTATTGTTCATCCGAGGTTTTAGCCGAAATATATGTCTCCAACTGAGAGGTACCACTGCCGAGATCATTCTTTGTTGGGTGAGCCGGTTTGGCAGCCAAATTGTATTCTAAAACTGCTTAATAATAAAACCCTCAGATAGTTGCACCGGTTTTCCCGCATTGGGTTTTTCTGAGGACATTGGTCCAAAAACAACGATGTCACTTATGTGCTTGTTTTTTCCTTCAGTTGATGATCTGTAATGTGTTGAGCATGTACTTGTATTTATTTTTAGTACTTACATGGTAAATAACTTGATAATTAAACAGAACAAGTAGGGAGAAATAAATTAGAAAGTACATGAAGGATTTCTAACAGTTAGACTTAGAAATTCCAACAAACTTATTCTAGAGACTAGCCTCAAAACAACTAAGCGTAAGGGATTCACCTAGTTAGGCATATTAACTAAAATAAACAAAGATTTTGCATCTCACCTAGATATTATGTGTTGCATTTCATTTAGAATACTGAAGCATCCTCAAAGCAACAATTGTTCATCCGGTTACTTGGTATATAATTTCTTAAACAAGTATTTGACTCCATAAGGCAATGGTCTCTCACGATAATCTAATCTAATCCTTAAACTTGCTAAATCAACCAAGTTGCTAGGCCATTCAGTTGTGTCTCCCGGACTTGTTGGTTGCCAACAAGTCTTGCATCTTCACATTTCATAGGAACTACCCCCGATAGCCTGTTGTAGGGAGACAGCTAGAATGTAGAGGGCAGGGATTAGAGTGACAACCCCTGCCCTGAGTCGTTGTCGGATCATGCCTATACAATTTGAGCTATAACGGCTCCAAATGCCATGTCATGGTGAAGTGAGGTCTGAAAAAGTGCCATGATGGTAAGATCATCCAAAATTTGAGGAAACTCCCGCAAATCCTCCTTTGGGGTCCTAAGTCCAGTTGGGGTGCCACGATGTTATATCCATGGATCTCTAATTGTCAAAACAAGGCCTCCTCTCTCCAACATTAGGGCTTCTCGAAGTGCAGCAAACCCTCCCAAGTCTCTCAATGGGAAACCATCCTCATCTAGGCTCTAAATCAAGTCCTGCCCATCAGAATGTGTCAAGGCCAGCCTAGGGGCATATTGGATCTAGTGGTGTCATCATGAAGAATCCTCTATGCTAGGTCAAAGTAGAACAACATCCTAGATCCTGAGTGTAGTCTGGGACATGCAACATTTGCTCAAGTCTTCAAGAGGATGAATTCTCTTAATGTTGCATCTGCTAAGCCATCTATCTCTCTAGAGAGATCGGCGTAATTGTGGAGTGGGTGCCCTCAAGGCCTAGGTTATCGTGGACCACCTAACAAAAACAACATGAACTCAAGTGAAAGAAACCATCCATTGGAGATTAAGATCATATATGCATCTAAGTGGACAAAACATGAATGTTAAGGGCATATTAATACTTCAAACAAGGATCATGTTCTGATATCTAACTAGAACAAGTTCTACAAAGGTGTTCCCTACCTTGATAGAGGTGGCTAATGGTCAGCCCTATTAGGTGCTTCCAACCCTCAAGGGCAAGTGACAATTCCAAGGTCAACCCCTCAACCAATAGGTGTTAGTGTAGATGCATGAGAATGGAGGGAAAAACACTTCATGGCCAAGTGCCATGGTCAAAGGGACCAATTAATGGGGAGTCCAGCATGTAAGGAGGAAGCAATAATGGAGGCATGAGTCACCCTACTCGACTTGCTTTTTCCACCCCTCTAGTGCACCTTTTACTTCTTCTTGATAATTCCTTGTTGTAATGTACCAACACTAAAATACACCCATAATATTTTTTTTAAATTAACTTTAACAAATTTCGTCAAACATTTCATGGACAAGCATTTCATCAAAACACTTCAAAGAAATGCAATAAACTTTGATAGGAATAAGATTCAAGGGGAACAATCAACAATTTATTGATTCAATGGTGAAGTACAAAAGCATTTGTATTAAACTGTGAACCTAGGATCCAATTTGGTATGACAATTACTCTACTTGAAATGATGATCACCCAATACTAACCCTATTCTACCACAAATTCAATATACACGTCCAAAGTGTTATAGTGGCAGATTTGTCAATGTACTTGCACCTGGGTAAAATTGATTCTCAGAAAGGTGATATGGTTCTAAATCTGTTTAGGATCTGGGCTCCTTGGCCTCTACGAGAGATGGTACTGAGATTCCCCAATTGATAGTTGGACTCGACCCTCCATGACAAATTAATTTCGACTCCAATGTTGATGTAATATAGTAGCTCGACCCCCGCAAAAGAGTGATCTCGGCCTCTGGCAAAATTCAAACAATATAAGGATCAAACGGCCTGTAGGAAGGAGGTGATCTTCAGTGAAACAAGTGGTTGTGGCTACAACAATTTCATCCTGCAACAATTACGATCTCAGATCTCCTAAAACAGCAATCTCTCCAAATTTAGGGTGATGACTGAGCTCCAAAGGATGTGAATTGGTCTTCAAGATTAGCAAAATGTGGCCTCCAACGATTAAAACATATTTTGTCTTAAAGGTATTCAATCCCAATGCAGTCCAGCGTTCACAAGAAACCTCTCGACCTTAGAGAAGAGTAGGCTCTCAACGTATATAAGATCTACACTAGGCCTCTCTTTGACAAATAGCATTCGGTCCTACAAATAATAGAAACTCTCGTCCTCTTGAATAAATAAACCCTTGGCCTCTTGATGAATAGAACTCGACCCAATGAATGACAAGAAAGTGGCCTGAATAATATATGAAGGGAATCAGCCTCCAAATGAATGCACCCGATCTTCTGCTATGAATCAAATTCGTCCTCAAGGGTAGAGAGAATTTGGCCCATTGTTGACTATCAATTCAGCCTCCACAATGACATATCCTTTGTTCCTCCAGAGTGGTGTATTCGACATGTCTATAAGTAAATTCTTGACCTCTTCAGATTATTACACTCAAACTAGCAGAGGTCCTAAGAGGGGATCCTATGGAGCAACTACTGGGTCAAAGGCAACAATGGAGCAATAGCCCACTGTCACCTTAGCTAAGGCTCCCTACTCTTTATGGACTTTCACCTATGGGAGGAGCCCTGGTATGAGAGGAATCACGCTAATGGATATGTCAATGAAAATGATGAAAGGTAATTTCCAAGGCCTATTCACAAGAGAGACTCAATTGTATGGCTTGCTTGCTTTGGAAGCAAGGTGATGGGCTCTCTAGGAAGGGCCAAGAAGATCCTTAGGTCTAGGTTACGAAAGTATGATTTTCCAAGATGGTTCCTAGACCTAGCGATCTTTGTGGAGACTTGGCTTTTATGTGATCTTTGTGAAATTGGAATCAGCAAGTTGCGGAACCACAAAAGGCCAAGTGGACCCACAATTAAGTCAAGGGTATGGAGTTGGTCACCCAAGAATGGGCTTGACCTAACTAGGGAAGGGAAGAGGATCAAAGAAAGAATATTCTTTTGATAATTTAATGCTATGATCCCAATGAGGTTACTAGCCAATGGGAAACCAAGGGCAAGAATCGATCTTCGAGCTAGGACTTTAGATATCTCAAGATCCCACCATTGGAATTTTGTGAAATTTGGAGGGCTTCTAGAGGACACACCAACGCATTTGTGGGAAAGAGATCGAATTCTTTTGATGGCTAAATCATGAGAAACGTAATGCCTTAAGTGACCTATGGAGGCTTAGCCTAGAAAAAGAAGGGGAGGTGAGAGAAATAAGCTTTAAAGGTGATCACCTATGGAGGATTAGTGCCTTGTCCTTTGGGAGAGATGGATTCAAGGAGAATTTATGGTTCAAAAAGAGTTCACCCAATCAAGGACGTCTTCAAACAACTTTGCATGGCATTAGGGCATGAGAGCAGCTACTTCAAGGTATTTATGCTTCAATTTGCAATATATTATGACTTTTCAAGATGTATATAACATAAAATATCTCTGGGAACATTCACCCATTCATACATGGCCCATGACATGATGCAACGCTATAGAAGATCACAATTTCCACCAATTCGTATAGAAAAGCAATAAATTTCAGACTTGTATAGTGAAAATCCCAACAACATTCATGTGAAAAAAGCAAATAACAAGAATAAGCATGAAAATAGCACTTACATGTATAAAAGAGTATATCCAATCATCAAATTATGCCAATAGAGAAGCTCCAAGACTAGAGAGAGATATCCAAACATCAAAATTCATCCATATCATCCAAACTCGTCCTCCAAAAGGTATAGTGAAAATCTCACAAGAGATAGTAACCCAATCCAAGTGATGATGAATGAAAGAGAATGTATCTCTTCTATTTTTACAATCCTCTAAGGGATTTGAATAGCCTAAATTGGAACAATAATGCCCCTAGAATAAAATAATCTGCATAATAACAATACTTTTAGTGACAAGCCCACCAAATAGCTTAATAACAGATAAATAAGCCTCTCAAGAAGGTCGAATGATCAACAAAGTGAGTCGTTGGGCCTTTGAGGAGGCCTAATGAAGTCCAAGGGGCGCCATGATGTAGAAATGGACTCCAAACACAGTAGACAAGGGGGTGGCTCCTTGTTTTCCACCTGTGGTGCTCCCAAGTGGGTGTGCGGGCACAAGGATGTCCTCATGGGTCTCCAAATAGATCGAAAATACCTGTAACCATCCACTAGGGATAGAATGATGACATAAGCCCTCCCTCTACAACGAGAGAGATCCTCTGGACCCTAGAACATCTGCCAAGTGTATGGTGCAAGTGTGGAGTGTTGATTTCTGGTAGCATCAGATGTGCTCTAAGCCTCAAAATTTACAGGGAGGCTTGGACACATTTATTCCACAATACCTAGAAATCGTTTCGAAGATTCCACCCGGAGACAATTTTATTAAAATAATTAAAGGGTATTAATCTAACTGTGGGTGAAACTTCTAGAAGAAGACTAGGATCAAGCCAAAATGATTTGAGCCATTGATTAGGATCTAATATGGGTCGTTGGTTATCAACAGAAGGATTATAAGAAGAGGCTTGAGGGGAATTTGGAAAACACATCGAGAAAAGATTAGAAGATCAAATTTTTGAAGCACAGTAGTTGTCAGAAGAGGAATTCGAAGTGATCTTTTGCAATGAGGGGCAGGGATAGTTCCGACTGGAGATTTCTCTTGATCCAGAAATACTTAGCAGAGAAGGCAGAGAGAGATCTGGGAGAGGCAGCATTGTGGCTAAGCTAGCCAGCATAGGTTGGAGCAGAGGCAGCGCAGAGCCTTGAGGAGGTCCGAAAATTTGCTGGAGAAATAGATATTAGAAGCCGGACACCGGGGTGTGAGACCCGAAGGTGAAATTCGAAGTTCCTGGGCAGCGATCAACAGAAGGCGTGACGTTGTCCCTAGAGGTTGTGACACTAGGCTGACGCAGTGACTGCGCAGAGGCAGTGCAGAGGTAACCATGGGCAGTCCATTCAGTCACTGGATCAGCCAGAATCTCTAGTGATAGTGTGAGGTAATCTCACTTATCTCTCTGTCAATGATATTATCTGTATTGGATAGCCAATAGGGCATCCAGAGATTGTATTCTAAATTACTACTGCATAATAATAAAACCCTCAATTGCTGCACTGATTTTCCCACATTGGGTTTTTCTGGGGACATTTGTCCAAAAATAATTGTGTAGATGTGTTGTGTATTTCCTTTTTGTTCAGTTTCTTGTTTCCACATTTTATTTAAATGGTGAAGGTTGCAATGTATTAGTTTCCGTGTTTACTGTAGGAAACAATAAATAATTATGTTCACTAATTAACAAATAGAAGAATCGTAATCAATTGTTGCAGTAGAAATTTGGGCTTCCAAATTTTCACATGGAGCCAGTTGGGCATGGTGAACCGGGTGAATCATCCTCATCCAAAAGGTGGAACACGAGCAATCAATGAACATTGTTGGGGATCCATGAAGTAATATGTGCTATGGTGGAGGCCCATGGCTCTCAACGCTCACCCTACAAGTGCCAATGTGACCCTTTGGGGGGCTAGGATCCCGTATAGGGAGACCAAGCCCCAAATGGAGACCCACCTGCAATCCTACATAATATCCAATGCCTCCCCTTTGCCCTCCAATAAAACAAATCACTAGAAAATTCAAGTAAAAGAGCTTACAAGTCATGGAATCAATGGGGCACTTCATGGTGGCATCCCCTTCCATAGTGGGCTTTGGCATGTACAAGTGTCTCCAAGCTCAATAAGGGGGTTAATTAAGGACCTTATTAGGTGGTTTCAACCTTTAAAGGGGATGACATGTCTATGGTACATCCCCTAAGTGGTAGAGAGAAAATGAATGGTGATGGAACAGAGTGGGGGTCAGGGGAATCATCCAAACCACACATCATGGTACAAGGGTAACTATAATAAGAGAAGTCCACACCTAGGTATATGAATGTAGGAGGGAGAAAATCGCGATACATGAGTTACTCCAACCTTTGTTTATTGACCCTTCTTCACATGCCTTTTTCCTTTGATTTATTTTTCTCCATAAATGCTCGGGGCTCCAGGTGACAAGAGCATGATGTGTAAAACGTGGTAGTAGATGTTGATTTTGGTAGCATCGAAGGTGCTCTAAGTCTCAAAATTTGCAAGGAGGCTTAGACGCATGCATTCTCCAATACCTAGAAACCATTTAGGGAGATTCCACCCCGATACAGTTTTATTAAAATAATTAATTATTTTTAATGGGACCCTAAGTCTAACATAAGAAATTAAGATAATTAAAGAGTATTAATCTAATTGTGGGTGAAACTTCTAAACAAAGACGAGGATCAAGCCAAAATGATCTAAGCCATTGATCAGAAGTTAATCTGGGTCATTGGTTGTCTAATAAAAATATATAAGAAGAGGCTTGAGGGGCACTTGGAGAACACATCGAGTAGAGATCAAAAGATCGGATTTCTGAAGCAAAGCAGTTGCCGGAGAGAAATTCGAAGTGATATTTTGCAGTGCGGGCAGGGATAGTTCCAGTTGGAGATTTCTCCCGATCCGGGAATACTCAGCCGAGGAGGCAGAGACGGATCCAGGCGAGGCAGCACAAAGCCAAAAGAGGCTGACGCAAAGCCATGCAGAGGCAGCGCAGAGCCTTGAAGAGGTCCGAAAATTTGCTAGAGGAATTAATTTCAGAGGCCAAAAGCTAGGGTGTGAGACCAGGAGGTGAAAATCGAAGTTCTTGGGCAGCAAATCGATTAACAAAAGGGGTGACATAGTCCCTAGAGGATATGACGCTGAGCTGACGCAGTGACTGCGCAGAGGCAATAAGGGGTTGTTCATTCAGTGGCTAGATCAGTCAGATCTCCAGCGATAGTGTGAGGTAATCTCCCTTATCTCTCTGTCAGTGATACTCTCTGTACTAGATAACCAGGAGGGCATCCAGAGATTGTATTCAGAAAGTATTACTGCTTAATAATAAAACCCTCAACTGTTGCATTGGTTTTCCCACACTAGGTTTTTTGAGGACATTTGTCCAAAAATAACTATGTAGATGTCTTGTGTATTTCTTTCTTGTTCAATTTTTGTTTCTGCATTTTATTTAAATGGTGAAGGCTGTAGTGTATTAGTTTCGGTGTTTACTGTAGCAAACAGTAAATAAATTTGTTCAATAATTAACAAATAGAAGAAACGTAATCAGTTGTTGCAGTAGAAATTTGGGCATCCAAATTTTCACATGGAATCAGAGTTGCAGGTGAAATAAGAGAACAATGTCAAAAGAGCTCAGCGCTAAAGGAAGAAGGGAATTCAAAATTCTTGCAGAGGCAGCAATTCAAATCCCAGAGGGATTGTGAAGTTCAGGCCAGGAGGGCAATTGTGGTAAATCTCTCTCTGAGTGAGTTGACGAAGAGGTAGGATTTCTAGATCGAAATCTATCAGCGGCAGAAGGAGCAACGCAGCAGTAGCTTCAGCGAAGAGGGGTTTCTGGTGTGACGCAATTTTCTGCAGGCAGTTACTGGGCAGAAAGTGTCAGAAGAAAGAAGAGACACCCGAGGGAATTTCTTCCTCGGAGAATTCCTAGATAGGGAATTCAATTTCTCTATTGCTAAGCATCAGCAAAGAGGAGCTTATCTACTAACTCCAACAGGAAGTGCATAGGCTAGCCTAGTGCTGCGCAGAGGAGAGAGGAGGCAATTCGACATTTTTGCAGAGATGGCCACAAATGGGCAGGATCCATGGAAGAGCAACAAATTAGATCCATTTGCCACAGATTTCTCACATGGATCAATATCCTTGCTACTGTAGCCCAACAGAATCAGTGGCAGGAGGATCACAATGTCAGCAGACGCAACTAGTCATTCAAATGACAATTGCATAGCTAGTTGCAGCCAGTTTCTAGAAGACAGTTGCAGAACTAGTTGCAATGACACAAGTAGTGTGAATTGCCTAGTTGCAATATGCAGGTGCAGTTCCAACCAAGAGATTCGCAGTCCAATTTCTAGTGCAAGAGGGTTGTGTGAGTTTCCAGGAGGGAGTAGAGAGATTTCCCATAGGGAGATTGAGACTCAGAGGGAGTCTAGTTTCAAAGGGAGCAGCCCTATGGAAGCTAGTACTTCTGGATCTGGGGAGATCGGACTCATTATTGCAGTAGTTGCAGCAGCAGAGCAGTAGCAGCCACAGTATGAGTATATCATATTTCACCATGTTGACAGCCATACCTCTAGGAGCGAGGTGGGGTGATTTGGTTTTGTAGCCCCAAAGAGCTATAATTGGGCAAGATCCTTGAGGAATCCACCTCTTGGATCAATTCCTTACTACGAGAGCCCAGATCAGAAGTAGCAGGATGGACCAGTGTCAGTTGGTGCAGAGGAGAGCCAGAGTGACAATTGCAATGACTAGGAGCGCCAGAGAATGAGAAGCGCAGAGCTAGAGTTGACAACAGTGCAGTTGGCACAGAGTAGAGTCAACAGTAGCGCAGAGGCTTCAGAGGGTCAGCGCAGAGGCTTCAAAGGGTCAGCGTAGAGACTAGCAGCAGTCAGAACTCCAGCAATGAGATGAATCATACTGAAGACTTGTTCAGTAATTTGGGATGTTTTTCCGTTGCTGATGCAGTAGCAGCAGCAATTGGAGAAGGTTGCAGTGTAGATACAGTGTTGGCAGTGGCAGTACTAGCAGCAGCGCGGATGTAGAATTTGAGAGGGAGTTGCAGTACAAATGCAGTGTTGGCAGTGGCAGGGCTAGCAGCAATACAGATGCAGCATTTGTGCAATAGTTGGTGGGTAGCGATGTTAGACATCAGCAGCGCAGAAGAGATGTTACAGAACAGAGTGATGCTTCAGTAGGTTGCATTGCTAGAGCACATTCCTTGCTAAGAGGGAGTGTTGATTTCTAGTAGAGTGTTGATTCCAGTTAGCATCAAATGTGCTCTAAGTCTCAAAATTTGCAGGGAGGCTTAGACACATGCATTCTCCAATACCCAAAAATCGTTTTGGGGAATTCCACCCGGAGGCAGTGTTATTAAAATAATTAATTATTTTTAATGGGACCTTAAGTCTAAACTTAGGAAATTAAAATAATTAAAGGGTATTAATCTAACTGTGGGTGAAACTTCTAAAAGAAGACGAGGATCAAGCCAAAATGATGTAAGCCATTGATTAGAAGTTAATCTGGGTAGTTGGTTGTCCAACAGAAAGATATAAGAAGAGGCTCAAGGGGCACTTGGAGAACACATCGAGTAGAGATCAAAAGATCAAATTTCTGGAGCAGAGCAGTTGTTGAATTCAAGGTGAGCTTTTGCAGTGAGGGGAAGGGATAGTTCCAGTGGGAGATTTCTCTTGATTCGAGAATGCTCAGCAGAGGAGGCAAAGAGAGATCTAGGAGAGGCAGCGCAGAGCCAAAAGACGCTAACACAGGGCCACGCAGAGGCAGCGCAGAGCCAAAAGAGGCTGACACAGGGCCACACAGAGGCAGCGCAAAACCTTGAGGAGGTCCGAAAATTTGCTGGAGGAATCGATTTCAGAGGCCAAAAGCCAAGGTGTGAGACTGGGAGGTGAAATTCGAAGTTCTTAGGCAGCAAATCGATCTGCAAAAGGAGTGACGCAATCCCTAAAGGCTGTGACGTTGGGCTAACGCAGTGACTGCGCAGAGGCAGCCAAGGGTTGTTCATGTAATGGTTGGATCAGTCAGATCTCCAGTGATAGTGTGAGGTAATCTCACTCATCTCTTTGTCAGTGATATTCTTTGTATTGGATAGCTAGGAGGGCATCCAGAGATTGTATTCCGAAATTACTACTACTGAGTAATAAAACCCTCAGCTGTTGCACCGGTTTTCCCACACTGGGTGTTTCCGGGGACATTTGTCCAAAAATAACTGTGTAGATGTGTTGTGTATTTCTTTCTTGTTCAGTTTCTTGTTTCCGCATTTTATTGTAATGGTGAAGGTTGCAGTGTATTAGTTTCGGTGTTTATTGTAGGAAATAGTAAATAAATTTGTTCAGTAATTAACAAATAGAAGAAATGTAATCAGTTGTTGCAGTAGCAATTTGGGCATCCAAATTTTCACAGTAGATACCCCCTTAAGGTGGGGTAGTTCATTGCCAACTAGGGGTTGGTGTTGAAATTTCTAAGTATTACCCATCAGAAATTTTATCTATATTCTCCGGTTTATTTCGCCTACTTGTTTAATTACTAACAAGTTGTTTAACCATATACACACTGAAATAAATACAATATAGTCTCAACCATCTACAGATCAATAGTTGAAAGAACTAGACAAACACACAAGTGACACGGTGACACCTTTATTTTTGGACAATATTCCCCGGAAAAACCCAACTTGGGAAAATTGGTGCAGCAGTTCTGAGGGTTTTATTATTGAGCAACTTTTCTTGAGTACACTAGGTGCCAAACTAGCTCACCCGACAGAGATAAAAAATCTGGCAGTAATACCTCTCTTCGGAAGCAGATATTCTGAAAGTCAGCCCCACGAAACCCTCTCCAACACAATCTGAAGCACTAAGTCAACCCTCCTGGCCTCTGCGTCAGCCCTCCTAGCCTCTGCGTCAGCCTGAAACCCTCTGTGTCAACCCTCTGAGGCTCTCCGCAGCCTCTCTGGCCCTCTGCATCACTTCTGCAGCCTCTACGTGGATGACCTAGGCCCTTCTAGCCGCTGTGTGGCTCCCTCTGGCTCTGTGTCTGCCTCTCTGCTTCCACGCTGGTCTTCCGGCACTATTTGCGCCTCTCTGCCTTGCATTCACTACCCCTCACTGTAAACTAATCACTGATTCGATTTCTCTTAGCAAACCCCGCTCTAGAAAATTGAATGACTGATCACTCTGGTGTTTCTCCAACTGACCCTCAGGCCTCATCTTATACTTTTCATGTTGGTCCTTCAACGACCGAGATTACATCTCTAATCAACGGCTAAGATTAGATTTGGCTTGATCCATGTCATTTAGAACCTTCTAACCCAGTTTTATATTATTACCCATTAATATTTTATTTTTCCTAAGTTTAGACTTAGGAACTCCATTAAAAATATTAATTATTTTAATATCTCCCAAACTAGTTAGAATATGCCCAAATCATTTCTGTGTCTTAGAGATGTCATGTGCTTTAGCCTCTTTTATGGCTAGATCACATCCAATGCTACCTCAAATCAACACTCCCTCTTAGCGAGGATTGTGCTCTAGTAATACTCCACACTAAGCATCATTCTGATTATATGACACTAGTACCTGTGTTGATGCTAGGTCTCCCTGCCCAACATCCTCTGTACTGCTGCATCCTGTACCGTTGCCCATGGTTCTACTACTGTCACTGCGGCATCCGTACGATAGCTCCCTCTACATCCGTGCTGCTACTGGTCTTTTCTCCAACCACTGCATCTGCACTGCAACCCCTTCTAATCATGTTGCATCGTGCTACTGCTAACTGCTACTGCACTGCAGCTCAGTTACTAAGAAGTAAGTAACTGATCCATCCAACTACTGACATCCCTATCAGGCGAGAAACACTCTCGATGCTGAAGCTCTCTCTACCACCAACAAGTGATCCCTTTACTGCTTCTACGCTATTGCAACAACTCCCTGCCTCTTGCACCACTGCAAACCTCTCTATGCCATCCTGCACTGTTGCAACCTCCTCTGTGCCTCTCACATTGCTACAGCCTACTAGCTCTGCGCTGCCCGGGATTCTTGCACTATAGCACTCTCTGTTGCTTCCTCCGCATTTGTTTCTACCGACATCTGCCAGTCTTGCTACTCTCTCTTTGGGGCTCCCATAGCAAGGTATAATCCAAGAGTTTGGGTACCTCAAGGACCCTGCCCCTCATCGCCTGTAGTCCTCCTGACTACAATTCAATGTTTCCCCACCTCTTCCTTAGAGGTACATGAGCACTCATGGCACAATTGTCATCCTCCTCTACCTCCTTTTTCGCCTTTGCTGCCTTGGAGTCAGACGCCTCTCCCTTAGTCTTCTTCCTCGGACACTGGTTCGCATAATGACCCAGTTCCCCACAGTTGAAGCACTTGACCTTGGAGAGGTCCTTTTTCTTCCTCTTCTCTTGCTTCCCCACAGATACCAGAGCTGCATCCTCTTCCTCTTCCTTCTTGTCCCAGACTCCTTTGCTGCTACTTCTCGTCTTGCTGAACCGTTTGATCTGTTCTTGGGGAAGAGCCGTCCATAATTCTTCCCAATCTGGAAGATTCATCCTGCCCTGTATGCTCTGGACAAATGTCTCGCACTCCTCAGAGACTGCTTTTAATGTGGTTCTCTCCATCAACTCCTAATCTAGCGTGGTCCCTATGGAAGTCATTTGGTCCCAGAACTCCTTCAACCGATCGAGGAAGTGATCTAGCTTCTCCCCCTTTTGCATCTGGTATGACCGCAATTGGTTCTCAAGTAACGTCTTCCTTTACACGGAAGTATGCTGGTATAATGTCTTCAAGGTGTCCCACATTTCCTTTGTCGTATCCTTCTCGGCAATATGCTGGACCACATGATCCTTGACCCCATCAAGGATGATGCATTTCCCCTTGGCCATTGCCTCCTCATACTTCTCATTATCAGTTGGGTCAACTGGGATAGCCATTGTTTGCAAGGTGAAGGCCTTGATGCGATGTCTATCTAGAATGGACAAGATCCTAGCCTTCCATACCACAAAGTTAGACGCCCCATCCAGCCTGTCCTGACCCCTTAGTCCATTCATGGCCATCTCTCTGATATTCTCTTCGACTCCCCTGAGTCTCTACTTCCATCCTGGAAGTTCTCTCTTCGACTCCCTTTGAGTAGCTACTTCTCTCTTGGAAGTTCTCTGCTAGACTCCCTCCGAGTTTTGATTTCCCTCCTGGAAATCTGCCTGCAAATCATCTACTCATACCTCTTCGATCTTTTGTGCACCTGCAACATTGATTCAGATTCCTTGGCTAGAAATCTGCCTCAATAGCGACTCCCTCTATCTTGGTTTTGCCCTATTAGGTATTGTTCTGACCACAACACCCCACCAGCTTCACTCCTCGCAAACTGCCCACAACTTCCTATGTCCCAACAACTGAAGGACTAAGCCTTTAGGCTCTGTGCAATCCCAACACTGGTTGAAATGCTCTCCTAGCCAACTGCATCAACCCTCCTGGTCTCTGCATGAGCCTTTTCTGCCCTCCTCGACCTCTGCATTGGCCTTTGTCTCGCCCAAACTAATGATGCAGTCCCTTTGTGTCAACCCTTCTTCTATCATTTTCTGCAAGGAATAGCTTCGATCACTCAGGACAGTTGTTTTCCGCTGCAAATGCTCTGCTTCAGCTAATGCCTTCAACTCTCTTGTGATCTGCAACCACGCGTTGATACCATGTTGAAATTTCTAAGTCTAACCATTAGAAATTTTATCTATATTATTTTGGTTTATTTCTCCTACTTGTTAATTACAAACAAGTTATTTAAACATATAAACATCGAAATAAACACAATAAAATGTCAACCAACTATAGATCAACAACTGAAAGAATAACAAACACACAAGTGACACCGTTATTTTTGGACAGCTTGTCCCGGGAAAAACCTGACTTGGGAAAATTGGTGCAGCAATTATGAGGGTTTATTTTATTAAGCAGTCTATCCTTGAGTACAATTGGGTGTCAAATTGGCTCACCCGACATGGAAAAATATCCGGTAGTAATACCTCTCTATTCGGAAGCAAATATTCATAAAAATTTCCCCACGAAACCCTCTCCAGCACTATTGAAGCACTGTGTCAGCCCTCTTGGCCTCTCCGTAAGCCTCAAACCCCTCTACATCAGCCCTCTGAGGCACTACACAGCCTCTACGGCCTTCTACGCCACTCTTGTTGCCCTCTGCGTGGATGACGCAGGCCCTTTTGGCTTTGCGCTGTCTCTGCTGGGCTTTGCGTGCCCTGCTCTGGCTTCTGTGTCTGCCTCTGCGCTCGTCTCTCGGCACTATCTCTGCCTCTTTGTCTAGTATTCACTGCCCCTGGTTCCAAACTGATCACTGATTTGACTTTACTCAGCAAACCTCGCTCTAGTATATTGAATGACTGATCACTCTGGTGTGTTCTCCAATTGACCCGCAAGCCTCCTCTTATACTTTTCTTGTTGGTCCTTCAACGGCCGAGATTACATCTCTAATCAACGGCTAAGATTAGATTTGGCTTGATCCATGAATTTTGGAACCTTCTAACCCAGTTTATATTAATACCCATTAATATTTTATTTTTCCTAAGTTTGGAGTCTAGACTTAGGACATCCATTAAAAATATTAATTATTTTAATATCTCTCAAACTGGTTAGAGTCTGCCCAAACAATTTCCGGGTCTTGGAGATCTCATGTGCTTTAGCCTCTCCACCAATTTTCATGGCTAGAGTACATCCGATGCTACCCCAAATTAACAA
The DNA here is from genome assembly GCA_000404065.3 of Pinus taeda. NCBI lineage: Eukaryota > Viridiplantae > Streptophyta > Pinopsida > Pinales > Pinaceae > Pinus > Pinus taeda. The sequence goes on from APFE030369247.1 coordinate 222,282, forward strand.
AATTAATATCCATCGATCACTAAGATCAATTAGACTTCATCAACAGAAGCCTCTAGAGCAATCTCCAACATCCTTGATTAATTAACTTTAATTTACCACTTTTCCCTATGTTAGAATTAGGAAATATTTTAATTATGACAAATTAATTTAATTAAGGTGTTTCCCAAGATTATATTGTGAAACGTTTTCTAGGTTTTGGTGATTTAGTGTTCCTTAGCCTCTTTGCATCATTTGAGACTAGAACACCTATTCAATGCTACTCCATATCCAAAATTCAACACTACTCGAGGCTGCAACTAGCCTACAAGTATAGGAGAAGTATTGTATTGTTGGCTCGGGCTACAAAGGCACACACGGAGATTGTGTTTGCTGACGGAGGCTAGTTGGGTACCAAAAGGGGGTCGATCTTGGCTCGTAGCAATGAGAAGCCATCCCAAATTTCCTTGGGGAGCAAGTGTGTTGGGCACAAAAGGTTACCAAAGAATATTGTGAGCCTTGAGGAATTGATAGGGTTGTGACAAGGAGCAATTTGCGGCTTGGTTGATTCAAAGGAGGAATGGGCCAGAGAAGTTCGTAAAGGCCACTTCCAACCATTAAAATGAGCCAATCAACAATTGAAGGATGCTTGAGAAGTAATGTAATTTCCAAATCTAATTGATAACTTCAAATCTCAACTTTTAAACTCAATGAAGGACTTTCCCATGCATGTATTATTTAGTCCATTCATTGCAATAAAACTCAACAATCTCGCCTATATGCTCTTTTATTTTTTATTTGTTGTGTTTGGAGTATAATTCTTTTGCATGCATACAAAAGGTTGCAAGAAAACCACTAAACAATATAAATCATAAAAATCCAAAACAACCAATCATGCAAGAAAACCCTAAAAATTACACTCAACGGTTGACCAAAGGCACTTCACATAAGAGGATGGAACACTTGCAATACAAGGCATTTCTGATCTTGAGGGAGATTTTCACTGGTAAATCAGATTTGGGTGTTGAGCAACACTGCATGTGTAGAAGGTGTGCACATGGAAAGATTGCTAAGGATGCTTTCCCTAGCAACGAAAGCAGGTCTAAGGGGATCTTGGATCTAATACATTCAAATGTGTGTGGACCGATTTCAGTGAAATTAGTGCAGGGAGCACTATATCATGTTCATTGATGAAGTTTTTAGGAAATCCTGGATCTTCTACATGAAGACCAAGGATGAGGACTTCAGTGGGTTCTAGGAGTTAAAGGGCCTAGGTAGAGAACTAGACAGAAAAGAGGAGAGAGGTCTTAAGGCTAGACAATGGGGGTAAGTAGCTCTCTAATGAATTCAAGAATTTCTACAAGGAGGCAGGCATCAAGAGGGAAATGACAATATTGTACAAATATTAGTAGAATGGGGATCTAGAGAGAAAGTAATGGTATCTCATTAATTTCACCAAGGCTATGATACATGACCACGATTACCTCTAATATCCAAGATTATAATTTTTACTAAATTTCTTGGGAAATTGGTTAAAAATTTCTAACATAGATTTTTCCAAACAATTACATAATAGGAAACATGAAATTGCAGCAAAAATAAAATAATATTTGCAAATAAACCCAAAAATGCCACAATTGTAAGTAACACAAAAGATGGAGAATGAAGCAACTTTATTTATTTACGGGAGAAATTACATCCAAAACTCTCGATAGAAATAGCTACAGTGATGGCCATAAAAGATTTGCTGCAATAATAAATCTGGCCTTCGAAATAGAAACTCGAAATCAATAAGCTGCATGTATGAACCCTCAATGAATTCTCCAAGGGGAGGGATGGGTTCTTGCCCAATCTCACTTAATCACCTGAGGGTTTCCGTCCTAGGGCTACTTTTGATGTTGGGAACTCCGAGTTCTCCAAACCTCTCCACAATAAAGAAGATCAACTCCGAGATATGCTCAAGTGGTCTCCTCCTCCTCATTTATAGATCTGATGGACCCCTCTATAAACCTTATTTTATTATTATTTTAATCACTTAGCACATTTTCCCTCCTTTTTTTTTGGGAAAATGGTAAATCAGCCACCATCCCTCCTAAGGGCACTGAAAGTCTATTCCCACCATCTCATCCTATAGATATCCTCATTTCAATTCCAATGAGCTATTACACTAAGGTGCTTCATCAAGAATTCCTCCCAGAATGCCACCTTAAGCATAATTTAATTGAGTTAAGCTCAATAATAGCCCATTTTTGGAAAGTTGTTAGAATGCAATGGAAAAAAAAGGCAAGCTCTGTGGATGGTGGAATATGCCAAGAGAATGCCATCAGAACCTATAAAAACTTCTCAAAAACTCCATAAAGCCCCTCCGGGAGCCCCTGGGCCCACTGATGGAGTAATCCTGCTCCTATGACCTAGCTTCCTCCCACCTAGAAAGTCCATCCTAACCACGCCATAAGGGAAACCAAAAAAAAGGGACATCACAAATCCTCCCACAAACCAGGGTGATACAAACCAAGGTGATACCATGCCCCCATGCCACCCAACCATGAATGGATCCCTTAGATTCCAGACTAAATTCTAATTCGTTCTGCCATCAACAAATCCTCATGGATCCCAATACCACCATGGCCAATCAACAACAACCCTATCCCATGGCTCTAACTGTGCTTTGTCTCCAGCTATAGCGGCTTCTCCATCAATTGAATACCAACTCGTCACTTCGCAGACCAATGCCAATCCCACTTTGCTGACAAGGGATTAGTGCTATTGTAATGTTGATGAATGAGCAGTGTACGTCCCATAGCCAACTAAAACAGGCAATATCCCTCACATTTAGGGGTTCCTGCTACACTCACTCCATCCATAAGATACCAACTCATGATCTCTTGTCAATCCATCCCATGGGAAGGATTGAATGCATGGAATCCTACTTGTGGAACAAGTCTATGTTGATTTTGGGTAGCATCGAATGTGCTCTAGCCATGAGCCCTGGTGGAGAGGCTAAAGCACATGAGATCTCCAAGACCCAAAAATGGTTTGGGGAAATTCTACCTGGTGAAGGAGGTATTAAAACAATTATTATTTTTAATGGGTTCCTAAGTCTAAACTTAGGAAAATAGAAATATTAATGGGTATTAATATAAAACTGTGTTAGAAGGTTCTAAATGACATGGATCAAGCCAAATCTAATCTTAGTCGTTGATTAGAGATGTAATCTCGGCCGTTGAAGACTCAACAAAAAAAGTATAAGAGGAGGCTTGAGGGTCAGTTGGAGATACATCAAGATTGATCAGTCAGTTCAATTTTCTAGAGCGGGGTTTGCTAAGAGAAATCGAACCAGTGATTAGAGTTGCAGTGAGGGGAAGTGAGTACGAGGCAGAGATAGTGCCGGAAGACCAGCACAGAGGCAGAGAGGTAGACACAAAGCTAGAGGGAGCCACGTAGAGGCCAACAGTGATTGCGTAGAGGCTAGAAGGGTCTGCGTCACCCACGCAGAGGCTGCAGAAGTGACTCACAGGGCTAGAGAGGCTGCGCAGAGGATTTCAAGCTGACACAAAGCCCAGGAGGGCTGATGCAATGCTTCAGATTGTGCTAGAGAGGGTTTCGTGGGGCAGACTTTAAAAATATCTGCTTCTGAAGAGAGGTATTACTGCAAGATTATTTATCTCTGTCGGGTGAGCCAGTTTGGCACCCAGTGTACTCAAGAGAAGTTGCTTAGTAATAAAACCCTCAGAACTATTGCACTCGTTTTCCCAAGTTGGGTTTTTCTGGGACGATTGTCCAAAAATGACGGTGTCCCTTGTGTTGTTTGTCTATTTCTTTCAATTGTTGATCTGTAGATGGTTCAGACTGTATTGTGTTTATTTCAATGTTTATATGGTTAAATAACTTGTTAGTAATTAAAAAAGTAGGAGAAATAAACCAGAGAATACAAATAAAATTTCTAACGGGTAATACTTAGAAATTTCAACATGGTATTAGAGCGTTGCAGATCACAAGAGCGCTGAAGGTGCCAGCTAAATCAGAGAATTTGCAACAGAAACAACTGTCCTGATTGACAGAAGTTGTTCCTAGGTAGAAAGCAGTAGAGAAGGGTTGACGCAGAGGGCCTGCGCCATCAGTTCGAGCTAGAGAGAGGCTAGTGCAGAGGCAGAAGAAGGTAGAAGGGGCTCACGAAGAGCCACACAGAGACTAGGAGGGTTGACGTAGTTGGCCAAGGGAGAAAATCAGCCTTCTCGAGATTGCATAGAGCCTAGAGGCTTAATTCTTCAGTTGCTAGGGCATAGGAAGTTGTGGGTAGATTGCGGAGAGTAAAGTTGGTGGGGTGCTGTTGTTGTTGAGGTAGAACAGTACCTAACAAGACAAAACCAAAGTAGAGGGAGTCGCTACCTAGGCGGATTTCTAGCTAAGAAATCCAGATTAGTGTTGTAGGAGCATAGGAGATCAGAGAGGTGCGACTCGACGGTTGGTAGGCGGATTTCCAGGAGGGAAATCGAGACTGAGAGGGAGTCAAAGAGAGAACATCTAGGAGGGAAGTAGAGACTCAGAGGAGTCGAAAAGAAGAGAAGGGAGATGGCCATGAATGGATTGAGGGATTTGAACAGGTTGGACGGGGCATCCAACTTTGTCGTCTGGAAGGCCAGGATCCTGTCCATTCTAGATAGACATCACATCAAGGACTTCGCCTTGAGAACTGTGGCTATCCCAGTCGACCCAGCTGACAATGAAAAGTATGAGGATGCGATGGCCACGGTGAAATGCATAATCCTTGATGGGGTCAAGGATCATGTGGTCCAACATATTGCCGAGAAGAATACGACAAAGGAAATGTGGGACACCTTGACGACATTGTATCAGGGCACTTTTGTGTAGAGGAAGATGCTACTGGAGAATCAATTGCAGTCTTATCAGATGCAGAAGGAGGAGCAGGTAGATCACTTCCTCAATAGATTGAAGGAGATTCGGGACCAACTGACTTCGATAGGGGCCACGCCAGATCGAGAGTTAATGGTGAGGACCGCCCTGAACGCAGTCTCCGAGGAGTGGGAGACGTTTGTCCAAAGCATCTTGGGTAGAGAACATCTTCCAGATTGGGAAGAACTGTGGGCAACATTTCGCCAAGAAGAGATCAGATGACTGACCAAGAGGGGAAGTAGCAGCAAAGGAGCCTTGGTCAAGAAAGAGGAGGAAGAGGATGCAGCTCTCGCATCTGCGGGGCAGTAAGGGAAGAGGAAGAAAAAGGACCTCTCCAGGATAAAGTCATTCAACTGTGGGGAACTGGGGGCATTATTAAAACTAGTGTCTGAAGAAGAAGAATAAGGGAGAGGCGTCTGACTTTAAGGCAGTGCCAACAAAGGCGGAAAAGGAGGTAGAGGGTGATGATGATTGTGCCATGAGTGCTCATGTACCTCTAGAGAAGAGGTGGGGAGACATCTAGCTGTAGTCAAGAAGATTACAGGAGATGAAGGGAAGGATCCTTGAGGTACCCAAACTCTTGGATCATATCCAGCTACGGGAGCCTTGAAGTGACAGTAGCAGGATAGTGGATGTTGGTAGAAGTGGATGCGGATGGAGTGGCAAAGAGTGCTAGAGTGCAGTATTCCTTGGTAGTGCAGAGAGGCTTGCAGCAGTGTAGGATGGCACAAAGAGGTTTCTAGCGGTGCGAGAGGCACAAAGTTGTTGCAGCAACGCAGAAGTAGCAGAGGGAACACATGATAGCAACAAAGAGAGCTTCAGCATCGAGAGGGTTTCTAGCCTGACAAGAATGTTAGTAGTTGAGTGGATCAGTTACTTACTTCTCAGTAATTGAGTTGCAATGCAACAGTAGTAGTGGTAGTGCTATGGGCAACACGATGCAGCATGATGAGAGAGAACTGCAGTGCAGATGTAGTGTTGGGAGGAAGGACTAGCAGCAACATGAATGCAGAGGGAGCTGCTATACAGATGTAGCAGTGGCAGTGGTAGAGCCATGGGCAACAGTACAAGATGCAATAGTGCAGAAGATGTTGGGCAGGAAGGCTTAGGATCAGCACAGGTACTAGTGCCATATAATTAGGGTGATGCTCAGTGGTGGAGTATTACTAGAGCACATTCCTCGCTAAGAGGGAGTGTTAATTTGGGGTAGCATCGGATGTGCTCTAGCCATGAAAATTGGTGGAGAGGCTAAAGCACATGAGATCTCCAAGA